>CAJNOQ010008993.1:0-10666 GCA_905250885.1 Didymodactylos carnosus | reverse complement strand
TCCTCCACTCACCCTCACTTTGCTCAGGAATCGAGCGAAGTTTTTAGAATTTCTGTTCGAAGCCAATACTATATTCGTAATCTACGTACGAAACTGAGTTCAATGATGTATATTTAGCAGAAAAAAAATTTTGTCCAAAATTTGTGCCTTTGGTCCCCTTCAGGCACTAATGAGAGTAAATTGAATTTGTTTTGGGTTTTGAGCGTTTCCTGCCAACTTTCTTTTGTCAATTTATAGGTTTTAAGTAATGCTCTTTACGATGGAATAGTCGAAATCTGAATTCTTTAAGTTCCCTATAAAGGGAACTTGTTCCATCAGACATTTTAACCTCAAGACAACAAAGAAACGGAGCGTTCAATATTCCTCACTCTCGCTTAAAAATTGCTGTGTACGTACCTATGAATTATTTATTTGATTGAATAATAAATTCGAAATAAGCAGTAATAAAGACTGTATAAAAGAACGTACGTAAAAGGCTCATTGTACGACAGAAAGGCTAAAGTATGATCGGATGATTTTTGAATTGAACAAGGCTTTACTATTGATAATTTCTACTATGATACGTGGATTGACCAAATTTGGTCCTGATCATGGAGAATGACATATTTCAAATGATCTGTTTTGATATCAATCTTGTGTCGATACACTAAAAGAAAAAAACAGAAATCTAACCACGCGCAACGTGCACATAATATAGACTATTATATATCCACACAGAAACACATGTTCTTTAATTTCTTTTCTCTTGCTACAGAAAAACGAATATCTCGGTAATCGTAGCTGGTCAGAGAAAACTGAAAACAGGAAATGTAACCTTATTTGATTCTTGTTTAAAATTGTAACTTTCATCCAATGAATTGGTAATAGAAAAAAACAAAAAAGTGCACGAAAGAAGCATATTTTTTTGTCGCTAGCCACATACTAATCAGACAAGATAAGAAAGACGTGTAGCATAGTGCTTATTTTATACACTTTTGCGCTATAACGTGAGAAAAAATTCATTGGATAACAGTTCTAAATCCAAAGAAAAACAAAACTCGATCTTTTATTTTCTGTTTTCAATTTTTGTTTGAAGCACCTACAGTTATTAAGAATGCCCTCTCTATAGTGTAGAATCCTGAATATCTCGGTAATTGTAGTTTGTTATTCGACTTACTAGTTATAAATGCATAGAAAGATAACTCAAAATGTTTCTTATAGAGGGACGGCATGGCCACTGCAACGTGTAGATGTCGTTATTAAATGAAACACATATACGAAAACCATGGTTTGTAAGACTGAAAATTAGAGATTTTTACCGCTTCGGTAAGCGTACAATACAGACGAGGCGGTCGAAAAGAAGAAGAAAGCCCACTAGAGGATGTCGTTATACTTACAGTCGAAATGTTCGTAGGTCATGGTAGAAAAGTTAAACGACGAATAAAAAGATTAAACAACATTTAACTGTAAGGTGGAAACAGGTATTTTAGATAGAACTATGACTAGAAAATGAAAATAAGACGCAAAGAACAAGGTTTTAGAAAATACTGAATGCTCGACCAATAGGAGGATGAGAGAGAAGACTGGATTCAGCAACGATTTCTGTAAATGTTAGTATGACTCTTCCGATGTTTCAAAGAATTGCAAAGAAGACAATAGTGATGATAGGTGTAAAAGTAATAATATCTCAGATTCGATTTTTAATATCTTGACTTGTGATATTCAAATGCTTCTAAATGTTAGTGGAAAAATATTAGTATCATATGTCTTACTATTTGATACATCTTAGATGAGCGATATTGTTGGTCAATGGCAAGTAGCATTATCAGATGGTGTTCATAAAATAGAATTTGAACATGGAACAACGTCCGGTAAAAGAGTAATTCGAGTAGATGACAAAGAAATATATCGAAATGATTGGCTATTTAAACTTGTGGGAAAAGAACATTTTAAGATCGGTAAACATAGTTGTACAGTAAACATCGATGCCATTTCTGGTTTTGCCTACGAATACACGTTAGAAATCGATGGTAAACCATTACAGAAATTCAGTGAAAATCGATCGAAAATTAGTCGAACATGGACACTGAAATTAGATGGTGAACTGTATCGAATTGTGTTGGAAAAAGATACATTAGACGTTTGGTTAAACGGTAAACGTATCGAAGTTGATGGAGAATTTACAGACGAAGGCACTGAGACACATTTTACTATAGATACACCTAAAACAAGTCACCATGCAGTTGTCAAAGCAGTAAGTTCCGGGCACCGTCGATCCGGTATCAATCATTCATTGATGGTTGATGGAGTTGAAATTGCGCAGGCTACAGAATAATATGAGTGTGTCCTGAAAAGTTTTGGCTAATTTATTACGTGCGGTTTGAAAATACATCTTTTTATTCAATTTTCTTGTTCATAAAATCTTTTTGTACGAGTATGAATCTCTAGTAATCTCCACATTATCTTGGAGTTTGTTTTGATAGTCAGGAACGTAGCGAATACCAAAATACAAGGGTAAAAGAGTAAAAATTTTTCTTGTAAAGAAACTATCAAACATTTCTTAAGAGTTTGCGATGAAAACGGGACAAAAAAATTTCAAAGTGAATAAAATTGTTTTCAGTTATTGAGGAAATATGTGTAGCTATTTACCATCAGCCCTGGAAAAGGTCCTGCTAAATAGCGAATAAACATTATACAATTTTATACAACTCGTGCTATTCAGTAGACTTTATGCATTTTTTCTTATTTAGTTCTTTGGTATTTTCGTTGTATTTTATATATTTATTTATATTTGATCAATAAATTGCTGTTGTCACTTGTTTGAAATACTTACAACATTGTTAACCGTTTTATATAAGACGTCTGTTTTTCGATATAAAACAATTATCATTTTTGTTTTCATATTTTAGAGAGTTATTTATTTTTTTGTTTGTTTCGAATCTCATAAGATGATAGTATGACAGATGCATCTCATAAAGATTTATATAAATGGGAAAATCGAAAAAAATATTCAGCATCAAAAGTATCATCCAAAAAATATGGTAATCTAGTATTTTCAATTGTTTACTTGTTTTTTTAAACGTATTCATATTTTTTAAACTAATTAGTTTTGAAATTGAATAGTATTTTATTAAAAATAGATTTTTCGAATTGACAGATTCATTTTTAGTGAAGAAATTTTCAAATTTTTTTGAATAATAAATTTTAATTTCAAAACTAATTAGTTACAAAAATATGAATAGATTTATTTTAGAAATTCGGTCATTATCATTTAAATTTTTTGTTTTTACTTTAGATGATATCAAAGTGTGGTTACGTGAGGTAGAACATGCATCGACGAACGCTGTTGAAACTGTATTTTCTCGATCATCTGGAAAACATGGTGGAAAAATTTTGGCTGATAAATGTGCTGAATATGCAAAAACAAATGAAACAGCGTACTCAGGTAGATACTCATCTTGTTCATCTCTTTATAAACTCAACAATTAAAACTTAGTTTTGTTAATTTCTATTTGATAGAAGCTCGTGAAATTCTTGATGAATGGGTACAAACAAAACTTCGTCTAGAAGCAGGACTCGATGATAGTGATGACGATGAACAACAACAATTAGGTGTTGTTCGTGCCGTTAAAGAAGCATGTAATTTATCGATGAGTGATGAATTTAATTTTATCTATGATCAACCAAAAGATATAATTACATTCAATAATCCAAGTCTCTACTATGAAACACATGATGAAGTAGATTTAGTCAAAGATATTCTTCATGGTTAATATTAATCAATCTGTGATATAATAGAAAATAGAACAAATTATTATTATTTTTTTAGATCTACGTACAAAAGATGTAATTAATCGACAAAATTTAAAAATAATTGAACAAACAAAACCCGAAACTATTGATATTCAGACTAAAATTGAATTACGTCATCAAAAGGTAGAAAAAATTTTGAATAAATTCAATATTGAAAATAGTCAATTTATATGTTACAGTTTAAATATCTAGGTAAAAGAAAATCATGAACAAATGCAACGAGAACGTGAAATAAAAAAGAAACAAATACAGGCAAAAAAAGAAGCAGAAACACAAGCACGACTTTTAATTTTAAAAGTAAATTTTGTTAGATTGACTATCTTCTTCTCTTTTTTTTTTTAATATGTTTATTTATTTATTTTTTTGATCTGTAGGAAGAACGTGAACGTGCATTAAAAGCAAAACAAGAAGAAGAAGAAATTGAACGACATGTTATTAGTATAAGAAAAGAAATGAATGAAAAACGTTATCAAGATGATGAACAACGTAAACAATATCGTGAATTTGAACATGCAAAATTAGAGCGTATTAAAGCGGAAGATGAACGACAACGAAAAGAAGAGGAATTACAAAAATTAAAAGAAATTTCATTAAAAGAACAACAAGATTTGAAGGAGAAAAAATTAAGTCATCTAGTCGAAGATTTTATTCGAATGAAAGGATTAACTGTAAATAGATTTTGATATTTTAAACTCGACTAAAAGAAATATGTTTTATAATCGCTTTTTCGTTTAACACAAAAACTCAAGTAGTATATATTCTTTTCAAAGAGTTCTCTTTTCAGTATATATTCTCAATTGTGTTGAGAGAAAAGTTGCAGAAAAGTAGTGTCGAGGGCGGTACGTGTAGTTTGCGCCCGTTCAAGTTTTCAAGACTTGAATTTTTCTGTAACAAAAAAGCGGTTATATATTAAAACATATTTATCTAACTGTAAATAGATTAAGAATCTATATGAATTTACACATTTTAAATTGATAATATTTTTAGATTTTACAAAAAAATTTTTCATCATGGTTGAATGTTGTTCTTGATAGACGAATTCAAATGGGTCGAGCAGCAGCATTAGCCGATTGGAAATTATTATTTAGGTTTGTTTATTATATCAAAAATTAAACGTTTATATTTTTAATTTGAAATATTTAATTTTTTTACCATCTAGATCATTCAATTGGTGGCGTAGTACAGTTCGAACAACAAAAGTTGAACAAGAAACAGTTTTACATGTGTCAGAAATGCAAAAGATTAATGTTCAAATGCAAAAAGCAATAAATCATTACGATAAAACATTATTAAGAAGGTAAGTAAATATGTCAAAAATGTGAGTGGGTACGAGAGAACTTTACGTCAGGTTCCCCCCTTCTGGTTAGAGCTGCAGTTGATGACTAGTAATGACATGGCTCATCATCTATGAAGGTTGTGAAGTGCAGGGACGATATCGGGCTATTGAAATTGCTACTGATCAGCATTCTTCAACGGTAATGATAATCGCAAGACGGGCTATTCTCTCAAAAAATTGTTCTTAGTTTTAAATATTATTGTATTTAGATCAATGATCAATTGGCAAATTTATATTCGTAATGAATTAATTGCAAAAAATTTACAACATGAACAACAACAAACAAAACAGAAAATAAACGCATTTCTTGAAGCAGCAACAACTGGACGATTATGGTCAAATACTGATGAAAAATTAGATAAACCAAAAATGACAATTACAGGAAGAAAAAATGGTACCGTTTCACAATTATCATCTCGAACACGTTCAACTGAACCATCTGATAATAAATTTCATCAACGTCCATCAACAACATCTGAAACAAATTTTGATATTAAACTTGATGATTTTTTTCAAACACCATCACAACAACAAATAATAAAGTAAAATTTATATACACAATGTTGTAGTATAATTCTGCAATTTTAATCCATTTGTAAAATTAATATTTTTTAGAACGGCACCTCCCATGGTAACCGATACTCGTCGTATGCATCTTGATTTCGAAGAATTATCGAGTAGTGATGAAGATGAAAGTAAAAAACGTCAACGAGAAAAACGTATTAAACGTGAAATGGCTGAACATAAATCGAGTGCACGTGTTTTAAGTACATTTGAAAATAGATATAAAACACAAATGAAAATGTTAAATGAACAAAATCGATTATTGAAAGGTGAATTAATGTTTCTTAATTGATCAATACTCTACTTTCAATTTTTTTTATTAGAACAACAACGTATGATAGCTGAACTTAAATTTAATCAAGATCAACAATCTCTTCGTCAACAGATATCGAATCTAGAAGAATTAAAAGCTCAACAAGTAAATAACTTAAATTATTACAAAAAATTATATCATTTGTATGATTTATTAACAGACTGAAACGGAACAAATGCATAGAAAACAATTGACAAGCGATCGGCGACATGCTACAGCTATTATTCATGCATTCAACAATGGTGAATTAAAAAAACGTAGTAATTCAATAAGTAAAACATTATCTGAACGATCAAACGAAGCAGATAATATCCAAAATACGTCTGAGTAAATTTTAAATAAAAAAATAAAAAATTACACTTGTTTTTTATCTCTCTTTTTTGTTCATCTATACCTTTCGATTAGATCTCAAACAAATCGAACAAAAGTACTTGATTTATCATCGATTTCCACCTCATCAAAACAGACAGAATTTGTAAAAAATATGGAAGAACGTGCAAAGCGACGGCAAATGTTGAAAACGGAACGCGAAGAAAAACGACGACAAATTGAAGATGAAAAATTGGCAAAAGTTCAAAGTTAGTTAGATCAATAATATGATCTAGTCCATATTGATTCATTTCACATATGTTTTAGCTCTAATGGAAGAAAAACGTCAGCAAGAAGAAGAAGAAAAACGTGTAAAAGCAGAACAATCACGCGAAAAACGTCGAATGGACAAGGAGAGAGAAGAGGAGAAGAAACGTCTTGAAGAACGTTTGAAGACATTAAACGAAAAGGCGGATGCGCATTATAGGTATAGCATATCAAATGAAGCGTTTGTATCTTCTAGTCAAAGGACGGGTACCAGTTTCTACTGGAAAATGGCCCAATATGATTTTGAGTGATAATGATCGCAAATGCCTCCTGTTTTACTTCCAGATACTTCTGATTTTCAAAAACTGCTCCTGATCTCCTTGAAAAAATTATTTCTTACCAGTCACCAGTTCAAGGAAGTTCACTTTGTTTCTTAAATTTTTCATACTATTTCAAAGACTTTGACCCAAACTCATACATAGAAAGATAGAGAAATTTCCACGCTTCAAAATGAGCTATAAATAAATCTTTCAAAAATATGCCCAGATGGGTCAATAGTCAAAATACTTGACTGGTATAATGATTTTCACCTATCTTAGTGCTTTAAAGGAATATTTCTTGAACTCATCTACTCAGACCCAGAATGTTTATATATCGAAAGATAGAGAATTTTCTGGGCTTCAAAATGAACTACAATATTTGTTTTAAAAGTTTGCCCTCATAAATTCATTGGCTAAATACTGGATAAATATCTCGATTTTTACCCATAGTGATATATAAAAATAATCATAGTTTCTTTCACAAATAGAAAATAGGAATAGTTTGTATTTGGAAAAATGCAGAATTGAAATGGCTACAAAATAAGCTATAGTACGTTATTTCAAACCTTAATAGGCTTATTGGCAAAATAGAACAGATAGAAAACTAGAAAATCTGCAAAAAAGCAGCAGAAATGTCTTGAGGGGCTTTTCGTAAATATAATGTAACTTGATGAAAAAATATTGTGGAGAGCTGGGAGATGTTTTATTTTCCTCGTTGTTTACTCTCGCTAAGTAAACTATTAACACAAAACTACCGATAGAAGCTAGGATGACTGAAAGTAGGTCTTTGGGTTTTTCCCAAATCCTAATTTTTTAAACATTTTGAGAGATTTTTTTGTATACGCCTCATCGGATAGAAAAATGTTTCACCTGCTCAAAGCATTCTTTATTAGTATTATTTTAGCTGTCGTAGTTGACGAAGGAAGTCAGAAAAAGAGAAAGCTTAGACTTTTGTCACGTACTTTAAGTAACAATCATCTTGGTTGTACAGTATTTAGTGTACAAATGTATGAAGGCATACGTTTACAAGCATCTAATGTATTTCAGTTTGAAGCTTGTTATTTCCTGCATTTTCTTGTATAAAAGTTAATCCGGATCTCCCGA
Organism: Didymodactylos carnosus; assembly: GCA_905250885.1. Classification (NCBI taxonomy): domain Eukaryota; kingdom Metazoa; phylum Rotifera; class Eurotatoria; order Philodinida; family Philodinidae; genus Didymodactylos; species Didymodactylos carnosus. Next base: position 2,661 of record CAJNOQ010008993.1, on the reverse strand, counting down.
TATTTACACCACTGTACTTCATTCACTGTCGTGTCACACGTTAAACCCACTGTATGCGTTAGATATTTTCCCAATAAGTCTGTTAAACTTAAGGTTTGAAACAACATACTATAGCTTATTTTGTAGCCATTTCAATTCTGCATTTTTCCAAATACAAACTATTCCGGTTTTCTATTTGTGAAAGAAACTATGATTATTTTTATACATCACTATGGGTAAAAATCGAGATATTTATCCAGTATTTAGTCAATGAATTTATGAGGGCAAACTTTTAAAACAAATATTGTAGTTCATTTTGAAGCCCAGAAAATTCTCTATCTTTCGATATATAAACATTCTGGGTCTGAGTAGATGAGTTCAAGAAATATTCTTTTAAAGCACTAAGATAGGTGAAAGTCATTATGCCGGCCAAGTATTTCGACTATTGACCCATCTGGGCATATTTTTGAAAGATTTATTTATAGCTCATTTTGAAGCGTGGAAATTTCTCTATCTTTGCATGTATGGGCTTTGGTCAAAGTCTTTGAAATTGTATGAAAAATTTAAGAAACAAAGTGAAAGACCTTCCTTGAACTGGTGACGAAAACTGGTAACGAAAACTGGTAAGAAATAATTTTTTCAGGAGATCAGGAGCAATTTTTGAAAATCAGAAGTATCTGGAAGTAAAACAGGAGGCATTTGCGATCATTTTCATTCAAAATCATATGGGGCCATTTTCCAGCAGAAACCGGTACTCGTCCTTTTTCTGATTTGAAATTTATTAGTCGTAGCAGATGATCTCATCTGGAATATTTACTTTTATATTATTCACATATTCCTCATGCTCTTTTTTAGAATTTACGTGATACGTTATTATGGTTTCAATCAGTTTAAAGCATTAATATCTCTTAAAAAAGAACAAATTCTCGTTGCCGATGAACATTATAATTTTATGTTAATGAATCGTGTACTAATTAATTGGTATGACGTTTTGACAGTTGAACGAACACATTATAGAACATTAACTGATAATTTTTACAATTCAACGATTGTTCGACGTTATTTTCAATCGTGGCAACGTTTTAAACAACAACAAGTGATAGCTGAAGAACGAGCTGAAAGACATTGTGATTTTAAATTAAAACAACGTTTATTTAAATGTTGGCAAGATTATACACAAACAGAAGTCATTCGATTGTAGCGTTTAGAAGATCTGGCCAGAGATCATAATTTAAAACGAATTAAAAAAAATGCTTTTTTAATATGGAAACAATATCCGGTGGAAATACGACATGAAAGAGAAAGAGAAAAACGTATCTTAGAAATGAGAAATAAAGTTAAAAATTTAATACCCGATTTTCAATCAACGTCGACAACGAATTCAACATAATTTGTATTAATGATTCGTTGCTCTTTTTAAATTTATTATTATTATTATTTCCAAAATCATTTTATTCTGTTTTGTGATAAAACTTAAATTAATTATAACGGTTAGGCAAAAAACTTTGTCCAACAGTTATAATTAATAAGCAGCGAATACTATTATGTAATATATTTTTTGCCTACTGTTGCTTGAAGCTATTAACCAGAGATGTAAATTATCAAAAGGGCAGAAGTTTTAAAGAATGACAATGGGTATGCTTTATTGGTTGAATGGAACAGAATTCGACAAAATCTTTTTAGTTTCAGCAATCTGATCGCTCGAACTCATTGGATTTCTACTTACTGATCGAAAATTTTTGATCTGTGACTCATTGTTTTTGTTCGTTTCTGCATTGCTTTTGTTTTCCATTGACTGTTTTTTCTTATCACATAACTATTGCAAGTCATTCGTGTAAATAAGTTCTATTGTATGAGATAAAATAACAGAATTTTTTTCTGCATTTCTGATGTTCGTGAGTCACTCCACTTGCTGTTCGAATACATGTTGTATATGTATAGTATCTAGATAGCTGTATACGATACGATACCATAGGACTCAAAAAATAAATAAAAGCTTTTAAAAAATAATCAACTTTGGAATATTGATTGGCGGAATAGACAATCAAAACTGGAAGAACTACAGAAAAACCAGTAAAATGTCATCGGAAGACAAGCGCAACCTTAGTGAACAATCAGATGGCCTGGTCAGGCAAAGCAGGATCCTGTTCATGAAACCAGTGACTAGTCTTATCACAAATCAGTACCTGGTTTTTGGTTTTCTTTTCCAGTTCTTGGTCAGGAAATCAGTAACTGGCTAGAAAAAAATCAGTTGTCTAGTCACAAAATCAGTTATCTGGTCCGTAAAAAATAAATAAAAATTCCTGCTCAATAATAATCAGTTAGCTATAGCGATACAGAATTTTGTTCATACGATACACGTATGTTCCAGGTGCCTAAATCCAGTTTTACGAAATCAGGAGTCTTTCGTAAAAAATCAGGAGTTGATCAGGAGATTTTTTTTCGAAATTAGAAGAAAAACAGGAGAGTATCAGGCGATTTTTTCTTGGACAAGCAAAATAAAAACTCGAAAAAACATTTTTTTGAAATTTTTTCCTTCTCATAAGAGAAGTGCCGAGACAATGCCGCATGGTTTTGGCATGTCGATGTGGTACTGATGAGTGCCGCACTCTAACACAAAATTCAGCATAAACAACCATAATAAAGAACTAATTAAATTGATTAAATAAATTATCAGTGCGG
>CAJNOQ010008992.1:0-10667 GCA_905250885.1 Didymodactylos carnosus | reverse complement strand
AAGAACTAATGATATATTTAGAATCAGCGCATCGAGTGATATGTCATTTATATCTTTTTATGTACAAAAAATCGTTCGATTTAATGAAATGACAAATTTGCAGCATTCCCGTAGCAATTTTGGCTAGGCACTAGGATTTTTATTTAAAAGCAGCTTGAAAGCCTACGAAAACTATTTACATAGGTTTTCGCATGTGGTCTTTCAAATAGTGTTATTTACAAAGTTTGAAATCACTTTTAGTCAGGTTTTCCAACGACCGGATATCTGGAAAGCCCTGGTAAAAACATTTTTGACCTTGTAAATCACACCAATCGCAAGAGCGCACACGAAAACCTATAGATATAGTGTTTAGCGGCTTTGTATAACTTCTATGGCACATGTCCACGTGCCTAGTCAAAATTGTCCATTGTGTAGTGGTTAACACACATCACTTCACCTCTTCTCGGTTTCGTCATCAAGATTTCCAAAGAGGTCAATTTATCACCCTAGACAAAATTTTTTTGGTAAAACTGATAAGATTCTTAGCGGAATCTTATCAGTTTCTTATATAAGATTATTTAAGATTTCCCATCGACAGTAATAAGAGCAGCTTATGAGTTAATCGTGCTGATTTCTGTTATGATTAAGTTGCTTCTATTGACTGAAAAACTTCATAAGACTTCTTATGAATTTCTTACGAACCTCTTATGAAAATCTTATAAGACACTTACGACTGTCAGCGGAAAATCTTAAACAATCTTATATAGGAAACTGATAAGATTTCGATAAGAAACTTGTAAGACGATCGATTTTTATATAAGAATCGATGTCTGGGGCTCATTCCACCACTGATGTAGATAGAAAGAAAGAAAACTCGTTCTATCTACCGCAGTTAGAATTATAGTCAGTTTAATATCGGCAAAGTGCCGACGGTTACCGGGCGGTATACCGCCATAGTAAACGAAAATACCGGCGGTAATCCCGCCATCTGTCATTGTATACTGGCGGTATAACCAGCGGTACCGTCTAATATTTTGACATTACGAACACGTAACGTAGAACAGGAGTTCGAAACTAATTTTCAACTTTCTTTTTTTATTGTTGAGTACTTGTAAACGCAGACAGGCTCTCGACTGAGAGAAATATGACTCGAGTCAAAGTTCAAACTGCGACGGGTCTATATGATCTAAGAAAAAAGTTTAATCTGAAGAAGCAATCAAGTTTCTCGAATTTTTTTGTGTTTCTTTTATATCTTCATGAGTGCAAAATACATGGTGAACGGATAAAAATCGTTACCGTGCGATATTTTTTTAGACTGCGGTCTAAAAAGTTACCGTCGGTTAACCACGCAGTATACCGAGCGGTGTGGTATACCGACGGTATTTTAAAAAGAAACTCGATATGGGAGACTAGTCTACTGGCATCGTACTCGTCCTCCTTTCCTCCTCATTCCTCCTAAATAAAATTTTCTCCTCCTTTTCCTCCTTTTTGGACAAAGTTGACTAGTTTTTCAATAGCATTTGATCAAAGAGCCTCCTTAAGACCTTAGTTATCATACGTTGATTCTGATATTTGCGACGAACATAGTACCGTCTGTTCTTGTAGTGATAGTTGCAATGTGACCTTGATCCTTATTGTACTAGAGTCACATGGGTTAATTCTGATAATCGCCTAAAACCATTCAGATACTTTGAGCATATTTAAGTTATCTTTCACCGGAGAAAATCAGTATTATGCAAGTAGATACAGCTGACTCTTAGCTATCTACTGATGTAAAAGTTTTCCTAAAATTTTTTAACATTAATTAGGTATAATCAATTTCCAGTGAATAGGTTTAGAATTATCATAATTCCCCCATTTGGGGTAACTGTGATAACGCAACTATTTTTCTTGAGGCAATAATGATAACCAGGATTCTCAGATGTCCTCCATTGAGGGGGACAGTTTCCCGTTCGACCATTTTGTCCCCCAATAAATAAATCTCCCATGGGGGACATATTTCGTCCCCCACTGGCAGTTTATTTGAAGTCCTACTACTTCAGCGTCATATTTGAGATGAAAAGATTGGCGGGTTATTACATAATATGCAAAGCTTTATGCCCTCTTTAACATATCTTGTCATACAGATCATTATCATATAGGTGTTTGGATAGTTTGTAGCAAATAGAGTTATTCTGAGAATCGCGAGCCGTCCCCAGAAACATCACTCTTCCTGTCGTGGGTGTACCAGGGTTTACCAGACGTGTGATATGAATTTGTCGATAAAACCTAATTGAAAGGAAAAAGCTCATCGGGTATTTAGATTGACATGACGTTATTTCGTTAAAATAAGCGTCCCCCATTTTTTCCCCATTCCGAACTTTCTGTCCCACATTCGAAAAAAGTAATTTGAGACCCCTGATGATAACTATAGCCAAAATAGCTGGAAAGACTTTAAACCATTTAGTTTCAACAGGAAACTTGGAGTAAACTGACTAAAAAGTACACCATCTTGTAGAGAATTTTCTGCTCTATCTCCCATACGAATTGTCAGTCATTTTGACTTAATCTAAATCAGTTAAATAAAAATTACGAAAAGTAAGAGACATAGTCATTTTTTTATTTGTCTTCTTTGGGGCAATGATGATAACACAGCTATTTTTAACGGGGAAATTATGATACTCCAGTGTAAATCACACCGATAGATAGGAAAAAAATCTTCACTGTCTCTCAGAACCCAATTGCGATGCTATACTAACAAAGTTGTTCAGAATCTTATGCTGAGTCTCGTTGCAATATTTATTTTCAGAAAACTTTTAAAAATCTACCGAAAAGCGAGTTTTACGAAAATTAGTTTTCAGGCTGTCACCAATTCTCTGCTAAGTAAAATAATTAAAGTTAGATATGATGTTTTTTGTTTGTCCTCTCTCGATAGGAAGAGGATTTTATAGTGTACATGAAAAGTTCAAATATCGATGAGCTAATTGCTAATTTAGGCTGTAGCTTAATGATTCTACTAATTTGAATTGACTTAAATATGCTCAAAATATCTGAAAAGTTTTAGGCGATTATCAGAATTACCGTATGTGACTCTATAAATATCTTGCACATTTCGAATTCAGAAGATTCTTTTCATTCTCTCTAGTAGCACGTGTCTGATATTTTTTTTCTTCCTCTGAATTTTGTGAAACAAAGTTTTTTTATCAGTTTTTTAGTCCAAAAAACTCTTTTATTGTAGTTTATTAATCTACGATTTTTTTTAGAGTGTTGAGATCCATCAACAGACAAAAAACTGATCGAAAAGGCGAAAGGAATAGAAACGCAGTCGAGCGCTTTAGACTTATATTTTGATTTGAAATGTTATTCGAAGCGCTTCTAACTGCATTTAGAATGAGAACAGAAACAATTTTGAACGCTTTACGATTAATGGGGAGGGTGTTTCGTAAAAAGAAACTATGAAAACTGCGTTCACGCAGATTAATTTCCATATTTTAACGGGTTAAATAGGTGAATTAACCCGCGGGTTCTAACGCTAGTTAGCCGCTTCAAATTATTTCATGGAATGCTTGTATAAACTGGGCGGACTTGAATGGAAACACTCGGAAGCGATATCACAAGCTACAATTTCTAACTCGTTTGAATCACCGAATATAAAACATTTAACGTGGTTCTAACGCGTTAAAGTTTTAAAATTTTCGTGATTAATAAGTTTGGGCGTAGTTTTTATATTTTTTTATAAAAGTGCGTTGGGACGTATTAGAATTAATGTGCAGTCCTATTTAAGTTTGAAAAATAACGCATTTGCATGCATTCAACAAGATTTAACTAGTGTGCACGAGTTAAATTTTTCTTTTGTTTAGCTCCTACTAATGCGCGTTAGAGTATCAAAACTATTTCATAGGTTGAATGTTGAAATTGTCTACCTGCAGTCTTTTTAGTGTTGGGCATTTTAAGCTTTATCAACATCGTTGACCTCTTAGTAGGGAAGTAGAGTGTATGCATAGGGTCATTGAAACGATATTTTTGGTCGAATTCTTAACGGCAATTGAATTCCAAATGTTGAAAGAAAAAGACGATTTCTTCCGATGGTTTGCTTAACGAGTGCCTTTGTTATAGAAAAACCGTAAAATTTATTCCCATTATATGAGACAAAACAACTTCTATTTATTTTAATATTTTACAATATGAGGACCTTGTATATCGACTTTGTTAACGTCGAATAAGTTTGTTGATCCCGTAACTATTAATCGATAGGAAAATGGGAGTAAAAACTGATCGGATCTGACCAAATTAACATCAGCTCGAAACGTTGTCTTACGTAATAAGCCAAGTTGAATGAAATTAACATAGGTAACAGACTGGCTTGAGGCTATCGGGACGTGATCATTATCCGTCGAATAAAGTGTAAGACCAAAATGATCTAGACTATGCTCGGGCACCAGAACAATCGTAACAAATTGAGACGAGTTACACGTAAATTGAAACGAATCTACCTCAGCATGAGAACTAACGATGCCCTCTACCAGAAATGAACAATCATTATCATTCATTTGCTTTGCATCCATCTCACCGTATTCTTCAACAAACTCAAACGTTTTATTGCCATTATCGTCTTCCCATCGTACAGTTGTTGTTCTTGCGTGGTATCTCGGCGTACTGGTCGGACCTAAAGCACCTAATGGACCTAGGGCACCCAATGGCCCTAAAGGCCCTAATACGGCCCAGATACCTAATGCTTGTAATTGCTTACCAAAATCATTAATCAGTGGTAATACTCTGTAGTAAGAATTGAGAGAAAGCGGACCGTGAGAACTCAGCGGACCGTGAGAACCCAGAGGACCGTTATTGGATAGCAGTGCATAAAATACGGATGATGGAGCACTACCTCGAACAGCATCGATCCACATTTTGGGATTCCAGATATGTTTTCCTATTGGTCCTAGTGTTCCTAGAGGTCCATAAGCACTAAAAAGATCGGAAAACAATAATTCATGCTAACTAGAAATACCAGATGCTTACCCTAATGGTCCATTAGCTCCTAATGCTGATGATCGACTCAGATAAAAATTACAAGAAAACTCATGTCCACAGTCGCGTGGGAGAGGTTGGACTAAACTAACATCGCCCTTTAAATATTCTAGCGTTGTGGCAGATACATACGAACCATAACAAGTTCTATTTTCAACTGCTATTGATTGAGTTTGTAGAGATATTTTGAGAGAGATAATTATGCTTAAAATAAATCGAGTGCACATAACAGCATAAATTTCACTTCACTAGATGTGATGATTTTATTCAAGATATACTGTTCTACTTGCTTCACTATTCGAAAATCTATTTTAAACATGAGAATTGAATCCGCTGCGAAAACAATGAAAGACGCAAACATAAGTATACACATAGCAAAGCATAAAAGTTAAGTATCACTCCATTACAAACAGACTACTTTTATAAGGCCTGTAGCATATACTATCTTTCGATAGTATTAGAGAATAGAGAAGAAAAGTACTTGAGGAAGAATTAAATGTTGAATGAGTAGATATAGAAGGTTGAGAAATAGTTATTCAAAATCCCAACTCTTAGAGTACAGAGATGTGAGCGACTATTATTATACCTATTGTTGTATAAAACCTTAGCGAATACATCTGAGAGCAAGTACTTAGTTACTAGCAAATTTTCAAAAGTACTTTGTTAACCACTGGTCGAATGCTCCAGATTTAACACGTACCAGGTACATCGAATACTTGCATACATGTCGCACGTACGCATAGGCGGCGCAAGTTAAAGTTCCTAGGGGTAGCAATAAATTTTTTAAACTCATAATTTTAATAAATAATAACAACTCCCAGCTTCCACTTCTTCTAACAACTCCCAGAATATGTGTTATTAGGGGTAGCAATAACTTTCTATTGTTACCCCTAATTTTCTATAGGGATAGCAATTGCTACCCCTTGCTACTATGGCGCGCCGCCTATGCACGTACGTACAAAGTTTTATCACGAAGCTGCAGTTATTAAATTACTTGGTAAGCACCTTTTTTATTTGCAAAAAATTCCAGGTATTCTGGACTTCCGTAAACATTTGTCTAAGTCTAATCACTACGATAATTCGTTATGTAATGTCATGCGTAATGCTTGAACTTAGAAATAAAGTGGCGCCATGGGAATGAGTGTTGATGTTATATTGACCAGAAGTGTTCTTTTACAAATAGAAACGTATCTTACACAAAACAGATCTGAAGCATACTAGCCTTTTTTGCGAAATTGATTAAACCGAGGGTATCTATACATTTTATTTCTGATTTGTTGAACACTTTAACCAATCCACGAAGCTTTTTTCTCGATTAAAGAGAAAAAGATATAATAGAGTTGACGATGAAATAAAAAATAACACAAAACAATTAAATTGTCGCAATCGTCAAGTTACCTTCATGCACTTAACCTGCCCCTTATTCGTTTTTATTTTATATTTGAAATTTGACGAGACAGTCAACAGTTTGGCGTTCGATAGGAACTCAAGGGTACATGAAAGGCTTCTGCTCCTATCGCATGTTGTTGTATACTTGAATGAAAAACGGCAAGATGTTATTCAGATAAATTTTCTTCATTATTATGAACAGTGCGAACCATGTATCTCTAAATATAGTGTAGCCTGTCATTTTTTGAATAAGTTTTGATTGAAAAGTTATTAAAAATTTAAAAATACCATAATTTACTCAATATCTTGCTTGATTTTTAAACTCTACTTTGTTTGTAATGAAATAATTCTTTTGATTACGCTTAAACTTTCTGTAACTAGATGAGCGGTTGTAAAATAAATTTGCATATTCAATATCCATTCAACTAACGTTAAAATTTCGAAATATATCCATTTTTTCTACTGAACCTAATTTTGTAGTTAACATTAGGAAAAAAACATTTCCTTATTTCCGGTGATCTCAAGAAAGACTTTTAAAAAGCAATTTATGTCGATTCCTTTGCTATTAATAAATGTGGCAGAAATAATGATTAATTAGTATTTTCAATTTTTCTTACCCGTGGGGGTAATTTTTTTAAAATTAGCCTTTTGATTCTTTATGAGAATCTATCAGAAAGGTCGTTGAATTCAGATAAAGTTGAGAAATTATATGAAAATTTCTAAAGAATTTCAAACTTCTTGAATTCGTAAGAAGAATTTGAATTTTTTTCGACCATCATATCGTCAATAAAAATAGGCTAAACTCACTTTTTATATATTTTCAAGTACATTTTTTCTTGTCATGCTTGTTATAGAATGTTTAACCACAATTATTTGCTGATAAGGACGTATATATTTAAACGCGCTCTGAAATACGAAATTTCTCTCTTGTCGGTTTCTCATTATTCAATCAGGTATTATACGATTTTTTCTAGAAGCCCTAAACTCGCGATGGAAACTATTCATTTTTTGCGATGTAAAAAGAAAAATGTCTTGTATGTAACAGAATTTTATCCGAGAAAATTTTATATTATACCGGACATCGCGACGATCGATGTAATGTATAGCTCACCTGCTTTTTAATTTTGCTCCACTCTCCGAAGCATTATCAGATCTACTTTTTTTTCTTTCTCATGGCACTGATTATATTGAAAGATAAGAGTTTCCCAAGGGCTGCAAGATGGCTAATTAGTTTTCTTGATCTCTGTCAGAAGTGTAGAAAATATTCGTTTACTCAGACGGCAATTGTAAGGAAAATATTTTGATACTACTGGATAATTTTATAAGAATTTTTCCATCGAAGGACGTTTTTTTATTCTTATGGATAGATTCTCTGGCCTCTGAAATGGACATTGAATAAAACTGAAAAAAAAACAGCTTTTAGATTAAAGAAGTTTACCATCTCGGAATGCTTCAAAACTTTTCATATAATTTCTCACTTTTACATTAATCCTACAATCTTTTGATAGATTCTTGTAGAAAATTGAACGGCGAATCATTTTTAAAGAAACTTATATAATAATACTTAATATGAATTATTTTTTCTATATTCTATAGTCAATAGTTTATCTATAATGCCCTCTTTATCCTCTAAAGTACCAATGCGTGCGTTTAAATACAGTGGATTCGAAAAATATTTTTTCAGTATAACATAACACGCGATTCAATGTTGACTGGTAGTATTCATTCATCTGTACGTAATTTATAAAATATTTCAATTGAGTAAGAAACTATCCATCATATTAAACTGGGAAACATTTTAAGATTTTGTCAATGATGCGTTTTTCTGCTAAATTTGTCTGTTAGAAACAATTATTATAGATCTAGTAGGCAGTAATTTAGTAGATAGTAGTAACTTTCTTTTTTGTAGATTCCAGTAACTTTTTCAATTTGCTTCTTTTTTTTTTAGGTGTTCATAATTCACACGTAAAATCGTATAAATATCGTTCTCTTTCACTCACCATCGACATGTTATAATGAACAATCTAAAAAATATTAGGAAAAAAAATATAACAGTATATGGCTGACATAAACCGATCAAACAATATAGATTAATCTTTGTATCAAGTTATTTAAAGATTAATAAAGATTTTCACTATAAAAGAAAACAATTTCCTTTAGTAAATATTTAACTTTTACTGGGAAAAAACATTTTATTCTTACATGTATTACTTATTTGTGCACATACTGATTGTGTTATCTTTTGTAGATCATCTTATGTGTCAGTTTACATTCCATTAAAAGTAATTCTTCTGACACCCGGCCATCTAACAGTACATACTTACAATTAAATAACTACATGTTTCTTTTCTACTTAATATAATCGAAGGAGACGTTTCTTAATCTAATGATTTTGAAAATTTTTATCCTTCATTTCAAATAAAATAATGTTCAATAATCATTTATCTTTACATTTTTAACTTTATTAATATCCATTTAGAAAATTTTTACTGTGAATTTTCATGTGAATACGAGGTACATCTTTATTGAGGATGGCAACATATTGCCTTTCGTTTAAAATAAGTCTATAGTCAAAGTTCATATTAGCTATCAACTCACTAATGAGTTTAGAACTATTTGGAATTATAATTAGTTGAAGTTGAAATTAATTATCACTAATTTAACTTTTAATCAAAAATTTACAATAGTTATAACTATCAATCACGGTTGATAGTAATAACTCCGTTATATAGTGTTAACTGATATAACTACAGTTGAAAAAGTTATAACTATTTCAACTTTAATTATAACTGTGTCATAATACAAACTGAAATAAGCTTTTGTAATTTTATTTTGAGTTGATAGTCATTACTAAAACTGATGTAGTTTCAACTGTAGTTAGAGCAGTTATCACACTATCCATTTGGAGTTATAACTCTTTCAACCGCAGTTATATCGATCAATCCGACTTGATAGTTATAACGGTGCTTCGGTTTATAGTTATAATAACTAGGGTTTTAACTATATCAACTTTTTTAGACATTTTCTCAACTTTTAACTTTCAAAAAACAGTTTTAAATCCACTAGTGTATCAATCTTATGGAAACACTTTTTTAAAAGAAATATTTTAAACAATTTTTGCTGTTTTTCGTCAGTGATTGAAAGAAAATATTGTACCGAAAACTTCCAGCAGTGTTTCTACTGAATTCTCAGCGATGTTTTGAATCAACCGCGATTTTAGCTAGTTTTCTCCCATATTACTTACAGTTTTAGCCAAAATATATCCTCTTCACCAAACAGCTCATAAGTCAAGCACATTGTATCATCTAGAGTTGTTTTTTTTTGCACATTGAAATTAGTAAAATGAAAGAAACAACCATCTTTTATATGAATTATTTAAAAACTTGAAAAGTTCGAAGAGCCACTGAGTATTCAGTAGAAACTCTGCTCGACACTTTGGGTGCAATATTTTGTTTCAATCACTGGCAAAAAACAGCAAAAATTGATTTAAAATATTTTATGTCATGGATTATTTTTGTCATTTTCATCTAATACTCATAAATTGATTAGACACGCATTATAATCTGTATTGATGAGCTCTGTAATAGATAGAGAGAAGTTTATTGATGATCAGCAATCGATTGTGAACGTACAAATACTTATAACTACGTTCGATTCCCAATCGAGACATGTGCTTTTTATCATCATGTTTTTTTCTATTAAATTTTACACAGACGCAAAAACTATTTATATTCATTACCATTTATTTGCTTAAATTATTCTTGAAAATGCGTTGTGTTTTATTTGATTCAATGCTTTTAATGATGAAAAGTAAAATTCATCAATTCAATACAACTGGTTCATTATTTCTTGTTGTTTCTCTCTCTCTCTCTGTCTTTCACTCTTTGTGTGTGTGTGTGTAAAAATGCGTGTCTAAACCGGAACTATAAGAATAACTTTATTTGACATGTAGTATTACAACTCTACTAATTTTTTGATAGTGACTTTTCTGAATATTGAAGATTTAGAGGCCAAAAAATTGATGTTATGGATGAACTTAATTCACCTCGTTATCAAATTGTCCTATCTATATAAATATAATAATAATACGTCTTATCACTTGTTTTTTCTTCAGCATGAAAAACCAAACATCTGGTCTTATTAAAATATTGATTAACAGTCATAGTCATTGTTAGTGTCGATCTATGGGTATGATTGAGAAATATACAGAAGAAGAAAAAAACACAAATCTTTGTTCAAGTTCAAATAATAATATTAAATAATAACAGCGTCGTAATTCCTTCGTCTTTTTT
>CAJNOQ010008991.1:0-10668 GCA_905250885.1 Didymodactylos carnosus | reverse complement strand
AACTCTGCTAGTATTTCTCAATTTTCGCCAACAGAACTCAACTTCTATGTAATAAAAATATCATTTTCTGAACCATGATCAAAAATCGAATCGAATGGTATGTATTTCTCAATTTTTACTTGATTTTCGTTTTTTTGATGGAAACCTCGATGATTTTTCAACATGAACATTTTAAAAAATTTAAAGTACTCGGATAGGATAGAGATACATATCCGTCGATTCGATTTTTGATCATGATTCAGAAAATGATATTTTTATTACATAGAAGTTGAGTTCTGTTGGCGAAAATTGAGAAATACTAGCAGAGTTCTGACTTTTCCCCTCTAATTTAGAAAAAATCCATGGTAACCAAGGTCACATAATACGAAGACATTGTCAAATTCCTACGTTTGTTCAGTTTTTAATTCTCTATCCAACCACGTTTGAACCGAGTCTTCATCTTTCAGCTGAGCTGAGCTACATTCACCTTAAAAAAAGTTGAATTTTTTAAATTTTAAATTAAATTGAAAAGTTGACATTTTGAGTTGAAGGCTTAGTTTTTTTTCAAAATGTTCGCCTTTCGACGTTGAATCCGAATATGCTATTTAAAATGTTCCATATCCTAATGGTGATTTTTAAAACACTTTTAATTCAACTACTGCAGCGCAAAAACTCCGGTTTTCTGTAACTCCTACTATCGAGAGTTTTGAACAAAACTTTCTAGATACGAAAAGAAAGAGAACCTCATGAAACCTCTAAACACTGAGTTTCATTGGGTTTGGTCTGGTGGTTTTGGAGATAGTCTAGACCAACTTTTTCGTGTAACACGCCTGTTATAAACAAAACCATTTAAATTTATATTTTCCATGTAATTCCTTAGAATTTATGTATCATACTACGCTCGAGATGTTCTAGAATTCCACACACGCCGAACGAAATGTCTAGAGTTCTGTATCAGATTTGGTTGTCGCCAAATTTTAGTTCTATAGTTCTTAAAGCCCTTGACATAAAAGATTTTCAACTCTTCGAAGTCATTCAGTGTGCTCGATACTTGGTTTTGACTTGAAAGAAAAGAATTTGTTGTTTCAAGAATGAGAACTATAAAACTAACTATTACTAATACTGAACTTCTTGATCAGTCGAACTTTTTAGAATTTTGTATCAATATGCCTGCCTTTGATATTTAATTCTACAGTTCTTACGCTTGATACAAAAAAATGACCTTATCTATAGGAGTTGCACTTCTTCAATTATTCTTTTGGATAATCAATTGGAATTTGCCTCTGTGATTATTTTGTAATTTCTATTCAAAATCCAGGATATAACAGACGCTGCACAGCACCTTCAATTTTCGTTTAATTCATTCACTAAGCCACCTCAACGGCATCGGGCCACTGTTGAAACTTGGAGAGGAAGATTAATCCTGAGAAACTATCCATATATTCTGTGATTCTAAGCAGAGTCAGTTTCCACTAAAGGTTGAGTGAACAATGGTATAGTAGGGATACATTACAAGGGCAAGACCCATCGGATACAATCACGCAAGAAATTAACAGTTCATATTTCTAATAGCATACTCGTGTTTTTTCCTCCGTGCAATATAGACTAGAGGAAAATACATCAGAAAATCATAGTACAACTCCCCGAAAAGGCATGACCATTGATAGCTAAAATAGATTTTCTATTTTTTCAGACATCTGTTACATCAAAAACAACGGATTGTGTGTCATGTATGAAACCTGTGCCGTCTGACATTTATAGAACTCATATTCAACAATGTGTAGCACGTAATGAACCTTCACCAGTTCATTCATCGAAGGAATTAGATGAGTTACTATGTAATTCATGTTTAAAAATTGTCGAAAAAGATTTCATACATGAAATACCGTGTCATTTTAAACATAAATATTGTGTTACATGTGAGTATCATACTTCTATTATTTTTTTTGACGAACGAAACTCATGCATGTGATCTATCTCTTGTGTGCTACGCCGTATAACTAGCCAGAAATGTAGTATCATTCGGATTACTAGACTCACAACAATTTTATGTGCTGTGCTGTCTCAGATTTTTCAAGGAATTTTTCTTTTTTTTATCTTTCAGGTTTAACAAAACAAGCTCAACAATATGTACGTGACAAGTCAGTACCTGTATGTCATCCAAAGAAATGCGACTATGAATTATCCAAACATGATATTGGTCGTATACCTTTAGTATTTGATATGTATCAAAAATTAGAAAAATTAGTTAAAGGTCAATCTCGTCCACAATGTGGAAAATGTTGGATGTATTTTGATGAGCTCGATAAACATCAAGAAGAATGCCAAGGATGTGAATGGTTAATACCCTGTGACTATTGTACATGTTTATATGACGCCAATAAATTGAATGAACATATCGCAGATTGTCAAAAACGAAAAAATGGACAATGGACAATAATTGAATTTATACAACAACGCACAAAATATCCACTTAGTGGAAAACAATTAGAATTATTTTTAAACAAACGAAAAAAAGATAAATTATCATTACATATTCCAGATATTATTGAAACATTAGCTGAATATGGTATGTTTTTAAATCAAATTTAATAAGCCGTAAATCAAAACATCACAGTCTAAATAATTTTTTTAATCCCAAACAAAACACGTTATAGCTTTAGTATAATTTTAGCTGCACTAGTGTTTTTTTTTAAGGTCCAATATTTCCGTTTGACATTCCAACTCGTGTATGTGATGTGTGCACGGATTCATGCACGTATGATGATATATTCGTGTTCGATTGTGAATCAAATCATAAATTATGCTATTCGTGTTACCATGACGGCATTAGAGCGAAGTTTAACAGTCAAGAGATACTCTGTTGTCCTTTATGCTCCGCTAATACAGCAAAGCCATTGTTAGATGGTGAGATAAATCAATTAAGGATACCAATAGAAGATATTCGAAAATATAAAGATTATCAAACACGTAAAACATTCGCCACATATTCGAATTCTACTCGTGGTGTTATTAAATGTCCAAATAGAGAATGTCAATGGTTAGTCGAAGCACATAATCCAGAAGAACGGTTTAAAGTTAATTGTGGTTTATGTAACAATGAATTTTGTTCATTATGTAATGAACAATATCATTATCGAACTAATTGTCAAGATGTTGCACAATTAACACAAAGATGGTATTTTTGGTGTCAAACTGGTAAGACTAACTTATTAAGCATTTAGCAGACCTTAAGATACCTAGAACACATATAGATAGTTGTGTAAAACTGACTCCTTTGCACGAGAATTCAAACATTAACCATTTTCTTTGCTTCTTTTTAGAGCGTGGTAATTATTTACGTCAACGTGCTGCAGCTGATGAGAAGTATCAGGGTCAATTGAATGAATATAATCGTGCTCGTGATCAAAATGTCAAACGTAATCAAGAATTACAGCACCGTTACACTGAGTTAGTAGCCGATGAACAATATAAAGCAACCAATTGTCGTTTATGTCCAAAATGTCGTCGTGTTGTACAAAAAATTGAAGGTAACAATAGATAACCATTGCATGCATATCGAGCATTTTTACTTTAGTTCAAAGGATGATCAAGAAACAAAAAGGCTTTATCAAGAGGACAGTTCGTGTTTTATACCCAATTAAAAAAGGATTTTTTCTGTACAGTTTGGATACTTTTCATTCTATACTCCTGACTTAGTTAATCTGACTCTTTTATAAAGATGCAACATGTCTTGTAAGCTAACGTAAGCTTTATATTTTTTCAATTTCTCAGCATAATTGAATTATTATTTTACTGCTACCTGAAAATTAATAACCATTTTGTATCCACAGTCTTTTGTCATTTTCGGTCAACATTCTTAGGAAGTACAATGCTTAAAGTTAAAAGATCTCCTTTCGCAAGAGCTAGATAGAGAGGCCCAAACGAACAGATATTATAAAATATCAATTATCAGTTGATATTTTATTCTGTTCTTTCTAACGTAGTTAAGCTTTGAAGGCATGAACTTTGCTACGCCACTGACAACCGAAGAAGCGTACATGGTCACTTCATCGATAATAACTAGAATAAAAATTAAGGTTCTTCAAAACTTGAAACACAGCTCTAATACTTTAGAAATTTTGTTTTAGGTTGTGATGCAATGGTATGTGGTCAAGATGCACATGGTGGCAACATACAATCGGGTTGTTCAAATAAATTTAATTGGTCACAAGCGCCAGTCTATCAAGCGCAGGCTGATCAACAACAAAAATTCGAGCAATTTTTAGCTGAAATGCCAAAACAACAAATTATTGATCATAACGGTATTCAGTGTGATAATTGTAAAGAAGAAATACGTGGAATACGATTTGTTTGTATTCATTGTCCAACACTAACATTTTGTGAAAAATGTGAACAACAACAGTCACTTGAACATCATAATGAAAACACGTTTAACGGAGAAAAACAACATGTTTTCAAATTAATCACAAAAAGAGGTGAAGAATAGTCCCGGTTTCTCTTTCTTTTTTATCATTGTAGTCAGTGATTGTTATTTGTTTATTGACAGAAAAGTAAAGCCTTATTGATATTTTTTTACTTACTGGTGATTCCTATACGCTTACAGTTCTTTTTATACAAAATATTTAATTTAGAAATAAAATTTATTGGAAGACAACGTGTTTATGCTAATTGTTAATTAGTGCATAATTGTAACTCAATTGAATAGAAATGTTTTAAAATCTAGTCAAAACTTAGAAAAAACTTCATTGATAGTTCTGAAAACTTTTCCATATAGGTAATTCGACGCCTTTTCCAATCTGTCCTTTATTTTCTAAAAATATTTAAAAGTTAAATAGTGGAGAATGCTATTTTGCGACCAAAAGTTGAAAAAAAAATTTGTGATCAAGAAATAGTTTTTCATTTCTAAATTTGATCGTCTGTGTTGTTTACAAAAATAAGTGATATTGTAAGGTACCGGAGATGCAAAGTTCGAGCAGATTTTGTTTTTCTTTTATTTATATATGGTTGAATAGAGCTTGATGACCTGATTATGAATATGTGGTTTTTAACTTTTTTAGACAAAGTATTAAATGAGAAAAATTGAAAAAACTCGGAGGATGTGAAATTTGAAAAAACGGCTTAGTTTCAAGAAATTTCAAATTTTCATCATTTGTGTTCCCTCAACTTTTCGAAAGTATTTTTTTCTGATTCAGCATTAAAAACTGAGTATGAGAATGATGCTTGATCGAGGTTGAATCCAAAGGCCTATCCATTATGGACGTCTTGAACTTTCCCTGGAAAAAGTTTATAAAAACTAATAACTAAAAGTTTATAACTACCTAATAAACTTAAAAGTTATAACTAACTAATTTTCTTTGTGGAGAGATGAAGCTGATCTTTTTTACTTCATTAAAACCACCATTACAGGAGCTTTAAAAGTACCTATCGCTTTTTTTTCCTTTATTACTAAAAAAATTCGTTTTTTCTAAATCAGGAGCGCAAACATCGAAATTCTTAATTGTCTTCATCATGACTCAACTTTTAAATAATAAAAGTATCATATTTGGAGTCAGTGTAAAAAAATTTCAAAAAAATAAGGTCGAAAAGGATCAAAAAGTACATAACTTTTTACGGGCAAAGTCCAAGACATCCATACTGGATAGATCTTTGGCTTCAACTTGGATCAAGCATCATTCTCATACTCAGTTTTTAATGCTGAATCAGAAAAAAATATTTTCGAAAAGTTGAGGGAATACAAATGACGAAAATCTGAAATTTTTTGAAACTAAGCCGTTTTTTCAAACTTCACATCCTTCAACTTTTTTCATTTTTCTCACTTAAAACTTTCTCTAAAAAAGTCTGCTCGAATTTTGCATTTCCGGCACCTTTGATATCCATATTTTATTTATAATTCATTTAAACATTAATTAAGTCGATTTCTCATTTTGTACAAAATGAAAAAGAACAAGTATTCATTTGTTTCATCAACTACGGTTAAAAAGCCAGATCATAATAATGAAATCGAGACGAAATTTTTCAAAAACTGTATCAAAAGTTGGAGAGGTCGACAACCCAACTCACTGCACCGTCTCATCGATATGATACAAGCTTTTAGTACTACTAGAACCGTTGAAGCAAACGTCTTCTCTGGCTGTTCAAAATCATCAGATGATTTGTTTTTTCATTGTCATTCATGACCAATATCGATATTTTTAGTTTCACATATAATTATTTCTGTTTTATTACAGATAATGGGTAGTCGAACTATTTTCTTAACCGAGATTTTTTTTAAAATATCACCTAGTTTATTTCATGTGTCATTGCATGTTAAATATCTAGCCTATAAAAATGTTGCGTCTACAATTATTGACATCAATATACATTTATATAATTGTATGGTAATCTCGTTGGACCTCTGCAAAATTTTACAAAACTGAACAATCTGAATTTGGAAAATTTTTTTCTTGGTCTGCATCTATACCTGTTGGATTGATAATATAAAATCTGGAGTCTCTTGGAAACTAGAAAGAACGTGACAGATTCGGAGTAACACGTGTATTGTGTAAAGTAGACATGCAACGGTTACAGTTATTAACCATTAACCGTAACCGGTCATAACCGCTTTATAACAACTTAGTGTATACTTGGTTTTTAGTTCTTTGATGTCGGTTTATATTAGAAGTAGAGAAGGATGGTCTTTGTCCAGACGTTAGTGCATCTACTATAGTGACATGGATGCACTTCAAACCTGTGTGGTACTCAAGCAGAGATGGGCGAGTCCGAGTCACGACTCGGACTCGAGTCACATTTTTCTGTGACTCGGACTCGAACTCGGACTCGAGAATCTTGATAAACTGACTCGAGTCACTTTCCAGTCAGTCACGTGCAACTTTACATTATTATGAGGATGTTAAACATATTTGTTATATACTATCAGAGAAAGAGAGAGATTTGAGAATATTCTAAATAGAACATCGCGTCACACGAGAGGATTGAAGACCTAGAAGAATGAGTAAAAACGAATGCTTAAAACAACAGCAGTGTGTAGTAAGCTGTCTTGAAAAAATGAATCGAGAGGAAGACTACCACTAGAAAATGACTCGAGGTGACTCGAGTCAATTTTTTATGATACTCGGACTCGAATCTGGACTCGAAGCCTGCTGACTCGGACTCGAAAAAATGGTGACTCGCCCATCGCTGTACTCAAGTTCATTAGATGAAATGCTGAGATTCATGATGAAAAAGTGGAAGATTTTGTTTAAAAAAGCCAAATTACTCTGACAAACAGTGGTTGATGAGATATTCACCGATGCCGGTACTTAACAGCCGTTTTTGTGCACCATAACGTCAGGACAAAGACCATCCTTGTCCACTTCTAATGTAAACCGACATCAAAGAACTAAAAATCAAACATACACTAAGTGGTAATAAAACGGTTATTTACGGTTATGGTTATGACCGTTGTATGTCTAGTGTAAAGGGAAGTTTGTATTGTCGAATTTATTGCTTCGACGATTAATTTCCTATCTATCAACCTTGCTCGATATTTTTGTTCCACACAGTAGTAATAAAGCTATTTCCAAGCATATTACAAGCGAAAAATACAACTTTGCTCGAATATACATAGTTAGTTAATAGTTTAGTGACTCTAATTTAGAGTAATTGTATTTCTAGAAAACTTTCTGGATTAAAAAAATGTTAAGATATTCCGGGTATCCGCGGGTACGGGTATAAAAATTTTAAAAGTACGGGTATAGGTCGAGCTTGTATCACCACTGTCTTACATCTGAACGAGTACGAGTCTAAAGAAACCTAAACCCACAGGGCTCTAGGGTTCACTCGACTTCCACGCATAAAAAGAAACGATCATTCAAGAACATGCTTTTTTTTCCATCTAGGAGTACGAAAAAATGATGATGTTGGATTTTTATACGATATTTTTAAAAATATGGTAATTATTACTCATTGTTCTTTGCTCATGTAGATATTATCGCTCAACATTTTTAATATGTTAACGAAAATCCGTTCAAGCACGTTCTCTTTTTGTTACTTTGCTCTCCTATTCATACAGTACACGGTCGGAAGTACCCCAAGTACGGATACGTTTATATATCTTTTGAAAACGCTTATCCCACTATTATTATCAAAGAAATATAACAGAACACATTTGGATTGTCTCTAACATTTTGTTTTTTCATCGCCTTTTCTATGTTAGAGTTTTTTCCTTACTGAGATTTTGTTTTTTTTGCTAGAGATAAACTTTTTTTCTAACTGAGACATTTGACTTTAGTGGCAACTTATACTGCTTTTAAAATCTCTTAAATGTTTCTGTCAAATAAACCTCTACTTTTAAAGCTAACATTCAAACAGGAGCTTGAAGTAGAATCGTCAGATACCACCGTTATATTCGAATAATACTAGTAAAGAAATTGTAGGACTAATTATGTGATGGATAGTAGTCGGAGACAATCTGCTGTTTATTTAGTATCTATCATTGAATAATCTGAGGATTAGGAATAATCTAACTATTCAATTTCATAAGACGTATGTGTTTCTATTGAACACTAGAAAATTGGAATGAAATACATCAGGTATGAGAGATGTGTTCATAGTAGATTTTTGAAACCAGACAAGAAAAGATAAAACAGTTCCTAATACAGAACAAAAAGTAGTATTAACAAATGAAAAAAATGATCGAGTATCAGTTTAATCTCAAAACTATAGCGTCGCCATGTCCATTGGCTCATTTGGAAAGTGAACTGTTGTTTCGAGATCGCGGCTCGACCAATTTCATCAGTAACAAAATTGTTATGTACGGTGTATTAAGAGTGCATGAGCACTAAAACAACATGACAATTGAAATTTTGTTTTTTCTGTTTTCCTTTTCTTTAACTAGTTTTTAAATGGACGGTTAATGCTACATAATGCATATATTGGACACACCGAAGGAAGAAAAACAAAGTATAATTTTCTCCTTTAATATCCAGTACTGAGTTATTCAAACAATCAGGCTAAATTAGTAGTTTTTTGTTTTATTCAATGGTCATAAATATTGGCATTTCTCATTCTGTCTTACTTAATTTTATTTCTTCTCTTTGTGTTTATTTGCTTATCTCTTGTCATGGTTATAGAAAATAATGCATATGTTGTATTTTCTATACTTTATACAAACCTTACACCTTTTTAATATTTACCTCGACGTTTTGTGAGAAATAAATGAAAATGAAAAAGACTTAAGTTCAACATGATTTTTCAATATTTATTTGCATCCAGCAGCAAAACCAGTGTGAGCTCTGACAGCTTTATAGCTGTCAGAGAGCTATAATCGGGCAAAGAATATGTGATTTTCGAGATCAACTATCAAGACTAAAGAATCCCATAATACCCTATAAATAACATCCGGCTTATACTATTCATCTTATTTTAAGAGGCTCATACGTCTTATTTCTGTAATTCACAGAGAAGTTAATCACTTCTTCTGTTTTGCATTGAGCCCTTGCATATAAAGAAAAGAAGAAGATGAAAGACATCAAACTTTTTTTGATTTCCCCTCCAGAAGTCCATAGATAGATTACTACCATATACACAAACAGTATTGAAGTACTGTCGTATCAGGTAATAGTAAACATGAAGACACCCACCAACACCCACAGACACTTACACACAGCACACAGACATCCACAGATAGTCACTGGCAGCTAGACAGACAGCATAGGGACACCCACAGACAACTAAAAATAACTACACACCCATCCATCTGTGGGTGATTTCATGTTTTACTATTATCCCTGTCGTATCGCTGTGTAATAGTGCTATTTTTTTTAAAGGATTGGCACTATTATTGAAATAAGACTGATATATTGTCCGCCTTAAAATAAGACGACAAGTATCGGTTGGAAATTGGTCTGATACATCTTTTGTAGGCTCATATTAGGACTTGATACGACTTTATATAATAAGTAGGATATCATGAGATTTGATTGGGATATTTGGTTGATCGATGCCCTATGGAAGATTCCATTTTCTTATTAAAACTCGGTATCTTATAAACGAAGAAAATTGTTCTAATAATACCAATAATACCCTATTTGCCCATTGCCTGTAGTTTGGCTACCTTTTAACTGATGAAGTACGTTTTTGATCTTTAGGGATTTGATACGAATCGTTTACATAAAGTATTTGTAAAAGTCCTATAGGATATCGTCAGAAATATAATAAAATAATTTTTAATCCATTCCAGCCATATGGTAACATTTTTTTCTGTGTCTTAAAAATAGCCGACTGAAAAGGGTTAAAAAAGTTTTCTATTCTTAACAAAATTATAGGAGACTAAAATTGGTTCTTTATTCTAGAGAGAAGAAGAAGAAAAAAGTGAAAAACGGCTTTTAAGAAAAAAAATCTTCGTAGGTACACGAAGCAAAAAGAAAGATAGAAAGAGGTGTTGTTCATCAAAGAAAATAAAAAACATTTCACATACCTGGTTTGCATCAAATAGAAAATTAAATTGTGCAAGAAATAGAGGTAAATTTTACGTGCAAAAAATATTTCACACTTAACACGGCAGATTAAAAAAGGCACGAGACTACATACACATAGGCATTGAATCCGGAGCTTTAAAAAACTACTAATTTAGCCTGATTGTTTGAATAACTCAGTACTGGATATTAAAGGAGAAAATTATACTTTGTTTTTCTTCCTTCGGTGTGT
>CAJNOQ010008990.1:0-10670 GCA_905250885.1 Didymodactylos carnosus | reverse complement strand
TATTTTGCCAGAAACAGAAAAAAGGTTCGATTATTTTCGATTTCGAATAATCGAAGGTTCGAATATTTTCGATTTCGAATAATCGAAGTTCGATTATGTTCGATTTCGAATAATCGAATTTCGATTAATCGAAATCGGTGCATGCCTAAATAGGACGAAAAACAGTGTCTGGTATATAAGACACTTTATTATACTAGCGAAAATGAGACCTATTCAGATAAGGAAACAGAGGGCTGAATTTGCTGTGTACATCCTCTGAATTTACTACCTGACTCTCTATTCATACTGATTTTTCCTTTTAGAGATTATAACATGACAAAAGCATTGTCTGTTCGATGAACGCATTAAAACTTGATTGCACTATGTTCTCGAAGAAAAGTCCGAGTAAAACATAGTAGAGTCAATCGTAGATAACAAAACAGTGACTGGAAAAATGTGTAACTAGTGCGTACTAGTGCGATTTTCTGTTCAGGAAAGCACGACCGTTTACGTCAAAATATGACGGTTGTATACGTGTATGGATAAGATACCATGTAAACGATGAAATACGATGAAGTTACGATAGTCGCATACGGCCGTATTTTGACGTATTTCAGCGTAAACGATCGTATACTGCCAGGGATGAAAGATCTGGTATATACAAAGAAGTTCAGTTGCACTAGTCCAAATTGTTTTCAAACTTTTCTCAGTTCAACACAGTTCTCTTTTTACTCCTCATTGTCAGATATTACAAAAGGTTATAAAAGAACTCATCAAGTTACGTAAGAAACTGTTTTTTCTGACTTTACAGTTCGTGCAGAAACCAAGTAAATTGACTTCTCAAAGGAAGATTAATGGATTCAGTGCCACTCTCAGTGCAAGTTCATAAGTACTACGATGAGTTTTATAACATGTTCTCCCTTTTTCTCAGAGAAGTCCTTAGGATTTTTATTAAAGAATGAGACATGAACTATATTTTCTAAAATTTCTTCGTAAGATTCACGAAATATTGAACTTTCAAAATGAAATATGTTTGAGTTTTATTATTACGTTATTTTGAACTTGGAGTAACAACCTCGACTACCATATCAAAATTTGGAAAGCAGCTTTTTATGATCATAATCGAACTGAGAATGTAAGAGAACCTATAGGTGGTTGGTTTTCTCTTTCTCTTCTATTTTGAACACACACAAGAGATGATGACACGCGAGTAAATGATCAAAATTTCTGCTGTGAAGTATCCTGAAAGAATGAAAGTATTTCGGATACAAAATATCGTTCGAATTTAAATGACGAATACCATGTGGCATTGACAGTGAGTATTCACAATTTATAGTAATAGTCAAATGACTAGTCGAACACATATTTGTAAAAACCTTGTTTAGGGGCCAGATATTGATTTTGTATTGGGTAGAATAGAAAAAAGTGGTACATTGTTTAACGTTAGTTCAAATGACATCAGATTTGGACATATGAGACATAATTATTTAAGATTATCATGTTAGTTATAGAGATATACCACAACGAGATATAATACAACAAAATTCCAAACGTAATAGTTGATGTTATAGTATTCTATACTGATTTATAATGAAAAACATTTAAGTTGTAGCAATAAATTAATTTGCTAAAGTAGTTTAATATTTAAAAAATATTTTGTCTATCTTTTACTATTTCCTTTATATTTAGTTATGAGTGAACATGATTCACAACAGTTTTTACATATTTCATAGCCCCTCGTTAATTTTTCACTTATCCTGCGTTCATTATTAAAAACTCGATTGACCAGGTTATTTAAAATGTCGAATAAGAGTTTTCAAGTACAACCCATTAATGTCATTACATATACACTCCACAATTTCTTTTTGCTCTTTCCATTTTTGTCACGTTTTGTGCGCAAAATACATTATTATACAGTGCTATTTAGTTTATCCTTTTGGTTCGAATGACTTCAACATTTATCCATTTATAATATACCAACTTGGTGAGCTGATATTTAGTTAAAATGGTTGAACTTTTATCAAGCAAATAATGATTTAACAATTAATAATTTATTTGGATACGCTAAACAAACACCCATAATGTATAAAGGCTTCCAGCAAAATGATCATAATCCTATCAGAAAACATGGTGAAGAGCTGGGAGGCATCTCATTTTGCTGAGAAATCTTTACTCTACAAGGCTGATTGCTTGAAAAGTTTATCAAGTACTGAATGGAAGAGAAAAAAGTTTTGAAAGTAAAACAATATGTTTTTTTAAAAATATGGTTTATAATATATTGTTCAGTATGAAACAATATATTATCCATAAACAATCGACAAGTTGACTAAAGATTTCAGAACTATATCATCAATAAATACAAGAAAGAAAAGGGACCTCAATATTGATCCTTGAGGCATTGCTCGATTCAGTCTTCGAGAACAAAGAATTTTGTGAAACTCCTTCACTGGAAAAGGAGTTGAAGTTTTATACTCAAAAAGCCTTGATTTTGACCTATTTTTTAGCGTCCCCCTTCCCCTGAGTGTATTCATCTTAAAAGGACGGTGTATTTATCTTAATCTGGCGGTATATTTCTTTCAATAGGGTAGTACAATCATCTTATTCAGGCGGTGTATTCATCTTAACAGAGTGTTGTACCCCTCTTGAAATGATAGTGTATTCATCTTAAAAGACAGCTGCAATTTTCTTTACTCCTCTATGTTAGTGTACACTGTTCCTAACATCATCTTTCGGCTAATGTAAAGGAGTTCACCATATTAGCCCCACATGGGTCTGCCCTAACAAGGTTTTTCTATTGACCATGGTGACGATAGTCCTTCCACTAAGAGTTCTGAGAAACTGATTCTGTTTACTTTATTTCCTCTCAGACAATTTGTTCTAAAATTATTAACACTTAAAATTTAGTGAAGTGTTTTGTTCTGGTAATAAGAATAGTTGCTGTAGATTAGTTTGGATCGATTTATGTTGAGGAAAAAACTAAATGATTAAGTCAATATATATGCTTTTGTACGGCTTATCTCAAGTAAGCGTTTCTAGGCATTTATGGAACTTTTATTTACAAGAGAAATTAGTACATATGCTTTACTCGTTCTGAGCTTAGATCTATATTATTCGGGAAATGATACGTAAGCAGATATTAGGCAGGAGAATGGATAGTGCTGCAGGCGGTGAAGACTAACGAATCCTTTGAGACGATTCACCTATTATCGATTATGAAGACGACGGTG
The DNA here is from genome assembly GCA_905250885.1 of Didymodactylos carnosus. Lineage (NCBI taxonomy): Eukaryota > Metazoa > Rotifera > Eurotatoria > Philodinida > Philodinidae > Didymodactylos > Didymodactylos carnosus. The sequence goes on along the minus strand of CAJNOQ010008990.1, from coordinate 7,464 downwards.
CTGATAGAACGTATGACACTTGTCCTGATAATAAAAATATGATATTATTGCTAAGAAAAATATCGTAACGAAAAGATGAATGATAACAGATGCTCTAACCGACTTCCATTTTCAAAATTTATGCGAAGAAAACCCAATTTGTCACACATCTTGATCTTTTAACTTTAATCTATCGCGTGAAATGTATATTCTGCAGTGATATAGACATGACTAACAAGTAAAAGCCAACGGAGCTTTCTGATGTAGCTTACATATCGACAAGGAATAAACTACAAACGGTCCAAGACACATGACCTGTTCAACGAGAGGAAAGCAATTGAATAATAGACGAACATTTTTTTAAAAAGAGCATTTGATTTACTTCTAAAGATGTCTTCTGTGCTAAGTGTTCTTATTCGTTTGGTTTAATTGAGTTTCTCCTATTCTTCTCTTTCTTTCTGGCGATTATTCAATTAGATGTTCTACCAATATATTATTTCGATTAACGATGAGACAAAACAGATAAGTGTCTGTTAATTGACATCTGTGTTTTGCTTAGCTAATATTATTGATGAAAAACATCGAAAACAAACAAATACAAGGTTAACGAACAGTTCTGAATGACCATGAAATAGCAACATTTGATTAATTGCAGTATATTGTGATGAATCTTTCATGCATAGTTATTTGTATTATATGTGATTAATGACGATTTACATATGTGACTGTTCGCTATAAAAATGTAACGGTCAGATTAGACCGGTCACTTTTTTTCTGTTTGCACTAAAAATCATTTTAATATTCGGGTTTTGAGCTCATTCCATAGAGAATTTGTTGCTCTACACAACTGTGGACTTTGTTTTCCAAATAAATTTTTCTTGTGGGTGCAAAATGTAAAAGATTAACATGTACTCAATCCTTCAACTGGGATCTGTTTTCTGTAGACACCCATCGATTTATGTAAGCCTATGCTCAGCAAGTCCGATGCCAGAAGTAAAGTATTTAACATTAATAGATGAAGAATTTTGTGCTCTATGCTTCCACGACCTTTTCAAGGTCTTTGGTGCTATCACTCAGGAGAAATAGGCTTGGAAGTAACACCTAGTGGTATTTTTGGATGCATTTTAGAAAATCATGTTTGCCACTGCCAGACTTTGTCTATGAAACGTTTCTTCTCAAGCTGTCGCATGTAGAACTTAATTCTGAACAAAATAGTGTGATTGTGAGATTGAACGATGAAAACTTTTAGGTTGCTTCGAATTAAGAAAGAACAATGGCATAGGTCTGTCAGAAAAGGGATTTTTTCGGTGTTTTCACATTTTTACTTCAAACATCTTTCTTGAAAATATTTCTTCTAAAATTCTGAAACATACTTCAAAAGACGCAGAATTTTACAGAGAACTTTGCGACATATTTGAAATTTCAGCGGAACCGTTATTAAAAGTTTTTCATAATTTTTTCATTTTTTGATCGTCGCAGTTGGACGATTGAATAGATGTTCATTTTTTACATTTTGCGTGACAAAAAAAAATTGTTTAAAAAACAAAGCCGATAGTTGTGTAGAGCAATGAATTCTCTATGGAATGAGCTCAAAACCTGGTATTAAAACACTTTTAATGCCTCAAAAACAGAAAACAAAAGTAGCCGATTTAATCTAATCCATCTGTTATATAAGAAAATGTGTCCTGGAATATGCCACACACGTGAGCACTTAGCTAAATGTTCTGCACGGAGGCGCATAGGATCTGCCCTGAAATGTGTCGTATTAACAAGTGCGCGATAGAAGGACACATCAAACAGTGTCCCTGCAGCAGACATATTTATTGTGCTCTGTCGCATGACACATTCTAATGTGCCCTCTCATATGGCACATCTAGAAATTATCTTGAGTGGCTTATCTGCAAGCAGCCCATACGCATCCTTGATAGAAACTGTATGTAACTTGAATATGTGCGGAAACATTTCAGAACTATTCTAAATGCTTTGTTTCTTATTTCTCAACACAGTTAGCTTTCAAAAATTGGTTCTATTTCATTCGAGTTTAAAATCATTTTAACAAAGATTAGCGTTTCGACATTTCAAGAAATTTCGGCAAAAGTTTACATAGCCATGAAAGTAGAATTCTTTTAAAACGTTATTATACATGAAAATGATAATATTGGTACAGTAATTGAATTATCCTTCTGTATATTTTTCAAAGAATTATTTAAAGCTCATTTTAAAATCCAGAAAATTCTTTATCTTTCTAAATTGTGAGTTATTGTCTAGGACTGTAAAAGTTCGTTAGGAAAATTTAAAAAACAAACTTATTAACCTTTGTTGAAATGATTTTAGACTCGAATGAAATAGAACCAATTGTTAAAAGCTAACTGTGTTGAGAAATAAGAAACAAAACTATGTTTCTCCTATTTAGGCACAGCTCAATTGTCAACAACTTTTCTGACTTTTGTACAGATCAGAAGGTGAATGAGTGTATTGCTGTCAGTAAAGAAGATAAGATTCCAATAAGACAGTGATATGAGAATATCGACAGTTGTTACTTCAACATCATGCTTAATATTCATATTAATACTTTATGTTGATCTGTATGTTTAAGAAGAAAATACAGAATATTTCATGAAGCTGTTTTAATGTTTACATAAACAAAAAATTACGTATATGTATATGTAAGACACAACATTCACACACATTAATTTAAAGAAAAATTGTTCTTGGAAATGCATTGAGAACATATCCGACACATGAAGATTTTAACAAAAACAAATGTACAACATGAAATAATCTCTTTAAGAAAATTCCACCAAAGTACATGATCACACATGATTTACTTTTTTTTACACATTATTCGCTACTCTTATGTACACTTTCTCACTCGCCACCCGTTTATTGAATTAATGACATGGTTTTCGACTGAGAAAATCTTTTTTAGTTCAATTGAATTGACAGATATTTGAAGATGAAAAACTTGGTGACATACGCATTGACATCATTTTAACGTCAGAATTTTTGTCAACGTCCAAACAATTTGCCTTTCGCTTTCGGTTTATTTGTAGAGAAATAATGTTGAAATTTTCGATCCTATACTGGTTCGATTAAGAACAATTCGTTCCGGATATGTAAGTGGATGAAACTGGCAATAATCGTCTGCTTGTATAAATACTATTAGTTCTTTCTCCTGTCGATTTGGCACTACCGCTATAACGAAACAATTTCTTACCATCACAGCAAAATAAACGTAATACTTCATTTCTAAATCTTTGACCACATATAGCATAAACAAAAAAATTGACACAGAACGATGCAAAAAACCAATGTCGAGCAATATTAACCGCTGTTAGTAACCATGGCGGATATTGTTTTAAAAATAGAAAACAGAATAATAACAAATGATAGGGTAAATTGAATACAAGAAACACGGTTGATGCAGCTAATAACATTTTTGTTGTTTTAGCCGATGTATTTGCTCGTGCATGTGTTGAACGTATACGCATTGAGGAAGTTCGATCAGATAACTTTTGTTGAAAATTATTTTGTTGTCGATGCTGATTATGTAGTTTTTTAATATTATCTTCACTTGAATGAATATTTGATTTAAAATAATTATGATTTACGGTCAAAAATGGACGTTGTTGAATTAGATGTAAATATTCATTATTTCCGTTTGATGACATTTTTGAATGATTCTTTTTACTTAATGATTGATAAGCGGGACGATGAATCGATGTTAATTTGAACTGGCTTGCACCAACCGTATCTGATTTTTCATTTGTTGAAGATATATTTGATGAATTTGAGCTTTTAGGTGGATAGCGTGGATAAGGAAGCGTCATTTTTTTAAAAGTTAACTTTGTGTGCAGTTTATAAACAATAGCTAAATTCATAATTGTTATAGCAGAAAATGGAAATAAAAACGTGAAAAATGTATCAATAACGAGAAAGGGAAACAGTAGTGCTTTATTTTTATCTTCTTCACAATGTACCAGATATGTCTGATTATTTCTCGGTTTTGTTGTTGTTACAGGAAAACTAAGTGAATAAAATGAGCAAGCAAATACAATCAGTGCAAAGGCGAGTATACGATTTGTACGTTGTTTCAAAAATGTAGTCGCTTTTATTGGGAAAAATACGGCAATTAAACGATGAGATGTATATGCCAGAGTAAAATTTGATGATAGAAAAGATGCAATATGACTAAAGTAGATTGTTAACAGACATGTCATCGCATTCAAGACGGGTACATTTAACTCATCTAGTAAAGCAATAACAAGAATTAATATAAAGATTAAATCGGTTATTGCCAAGCATGTGAGAAAAAAACTACTACGTAATGAACGTAAACGTCGTTGACTGACAAATACAATAATAGTGGTCGCATTACCAAGTACACCAGTAATAGCAATTAAAATATAATAGGCTAATGCGAAACGATTTTGAATTGTTGGACTTGATGACGATTCACCCATCGTATTAACATTCGTGGTAAAGTTCGATGTGATCAGTGGAAAGATTAGGTAAAAATCAGATACATTCGATGAATATTCAGGACTAAAATGAGAGAGATACAAAAGGTAAGTAATTTGTTACAAAAACTAAAAACAACTTAAAGAAAAAAGCTTTTTTGAATGGAACATCAGAGAGCTATTATTGCTACTTGAAAAAATTGGATATTTTATTCTTTTCTTACAAAGAGGAACAAGTATAGCGTAACGAAAAAACTTTAATACTTTTCCGTCTACTTTTTGTCACTTGAGAAAAGTATTTTTTTCTGAGTAGATAAACTTTTGAAAATCAGAAGGATAAATTTTTTGACAAGTCTACATTTTTCACATTCGTTAGCTCATAGTTTTATGTTTCAACAAATCCATTCTCAAAGGCAATCCCTAGGCACGCCATTCTACTTGAAATTTTAAATTGCATTCTCTGACTAGACAAAAGGTTGTCAACGTGTTTCTTTGCAATGAGAGAATATCACTGTTTACTCACGTAAAAGTAAATATAATACTAATTTCTTTTCCCTCATGGCAATCACAATGTATCTGTGTATCCGTTTTTTGATAGTGCAGGTATCATCTTCCTTTCATTTCTAGATATGTTGCAGAGTTCATCAAGTTATATTATTAACATCAGGATTTTAAGTCTAAAACAGTTGAGTATGCACTAGAAATAATATTTTCTATTGGAAATGGGAATTTCTTTTCACTTGTGTTCACACACCATTTTACGACTTCTACTAGTGACTACTTGTGAAAAATATGATGCGAAAAGAGTCCGTAAGCAGTTCAAACGTTCTCACAAGTGCAATATATTTTTTACGCGTGCTTACACACAATTTTACGATATTGACGTGCGGCCACAGTTTATTTCACAATATTCATGGATGTACACGCCGTTTTATTTACTAAAATTTCTCCATGAGTGTCAATAATCAATCAATAATCAATATCAATATCATAGCTGAGCAATCATTTACAAATAAGAAATTTATTAAAACTATTTTAAGGAGTAGTATTACTAACGGATGGTTATCTGGTCTTAACTTACATTCATTTCAAAATTACATGTGAAAGATGCTATCACTATTTTTTCCCAACATTTACGGTGCATCTAGTTCATTCTAGTTCAAACCAAACAGATCTACTTCTTTTTCTCATGGTTAGTTCAACATTGTTATCGTACTTCTTTGACAAAATAAAACAGTATTCTAAACTGAAAAGCCATTGATTTTCGAAATACTATTCCATTATTGACTGAGAAATAACAAGAAATCAAAACTATTCATACGCTTTTATCAAACATTTTGTCTTTCTCTTGTTAGTCTATTTTGATGACGTCTTTAAAAAACGTATCAATGATGTATTATACACGGTAATCGGTACCGTTCATCATCAAAAAATATGTATAATTAGTTTTTTTGTATGTTTACGATTAGAAATATAATAGAATAAGCGATGCTTTTATTTTTGACTTTCAATCTTTTTCCGTTTCCTTCTATATATAACTATATATATAAATATGAATCATTTTTTCAAGTTTTTTTACAAAGACAAGAAACAAAGATATTCGAGTTACTGAAAATATGTCAGTATTAATTACGAATATTCGATTATAGTTGTGTTCTAATGATAACTGTATTTTTGCTACACACTACATAGTACACAGAAATGATGACAAAAGAATCTAAACGATTCTGTGCTATATTTAAAAGCTGTTATCAGCATTTCAATCTATTACAAAATTGCACTTAAAACAGATTAAAATAGAAACATTAGAAAGAATGGTGTTCATTTACAAAAGTTGAATGACAGTTTGATTCTCAATTTATTGGTATTATTCAATGTTTAATATTGAAAGAAATTCTACAAGATTTCAATTTTTTTTTCGTTCATTGAACAACTAAAATTTGTGCCAAAAGGCATAAAATTTTTAAAATATAAATTTAAAAGAGCGTGTAGTTATCATGCTTCGATCGCTTTTTTTGAAGAAAAAAAATACGTAAAAGATATCGATGATGAAAAATACTTTTTGTTTTTTGTACCAAAATTATTGATTAGATCATAGAAAACAATTGAATTACTTTTATTATAAAATATGATACTTCAGATTTCGAAATTGATTGGGCTACATTTTAGAATAAGGTTTAATTCTCCAGCTCATAATATGAAATTTTATTTAAATTTTAAAATTTAAACTTTTTTTAAAACTGCACTTTCCACGTTCACAAGCTAGCTGGAACATTTTTGAGGACATGGTTGGATAGAGCTCGAAAAACTAAACATACCTGGATAGTTAGTGAGTTTTAGATCTTGGATAAAAACGGTTTTCTAAAGGTTTTTCAAAAGCTCACATGCTAAAATATCCTTTTTCAGCCCGTCTAAAGCATGTGATCGAATTTTAAGATATGGTTATTGATAGAGTTTGAGGAGTTGGACAAAATCCAATGGTTTCTGAGTGTCTAAAAAAGGATATTGAGCAGGTTTTAAAGAGTTTTTGAGAAAACAGATAAAATTTATTTTCTTTGTACTATTATTGATATTTTCGATATTTTGTCTAGTTTTATCGCGTGTGACATAGAAACGACTTTATCTTCATCTTTATAGATTTTCTAGGATTTTTTCATAGGTTTTTGACGTTTCACTACAATACAGTAGCTCGCTTCGATCTGGATTTGATTCAACTTATTTAAAATAAACCATTTTAATGAACCGTAATAAACCGTCTAAACGTAAACTTCGGTACTATACCTAAATCAGACATAGTACTCCGTTTTTATACTTCCTGACCTTCTGTTTCACCTCAAACAAAGAACTTACATCGATATTACGTGACAGGGCAACAAAAGAACAAACTGATTTATCTTGGTGCTGTCACACACTTTGATAAGAAGAAAAACTGTGTATAACTAGAACTAGTACATTACAGAACGAAAAAAAACTACTGTATTGTAGTGAAACGTCAAAAACCTATGAAAAAATTCTAGAAAATCTA
>CAJNOQ010008989.1:0-10670 GCA_905250885.1 Didymodactylos carnosus | reverse complement strand
AGATCTTAGTTCTCAAAACCTTTAGGAAACTTGTTCAAGCCTCTTAAACGGTTGACCATGAGCTTAGGTTAAAAGTGATACTATTGACAAAGGTTGACATTTTTATGAGAGGGCAGTCTTTAAGTTATTTTTTGATTGGGAGACTACAGTAAATTCAACGTGTTTCGAAACCTCTACACTAGAAATTTGGCTTTATTCGCGCGTGTTATGTTAAAGTTACACAAGAAACAGAAAAAAAAACGGTTACGGGACATTTCTTCGTATTTTCTACTTTTCTTCCTTATACAGCAATCTTTGTCTTTGCTATTTATACAGAATCATCGTGTGAGTAGACAACACTTATGGTAAAAAAAGAAACTTTCTATCAAGCCAGGTTGAGGCGTGGCATAGTAGGTGGTTACGGCACAAATTGTCAGTCAAACCTCACATAACTTCAGTGAAGTGGGAAAAGTAGTAGAAACGTCGGTAGTGAAAAGTGATAGAAACGTCGGTAGTGAAAAGTGATAGAAACGTCGGATTTTCACTGTTGTCTATTCTATATATTTAGTGAACTTTCGGCATATAAAGAAGGCAAATTGAGTGACTTATCAGAGCTATCAAAGACCATGCGGTTACGAGACAGAGAAAAGGATTTTTTCGGGATCACAAATTCTGAACAAATTTGTGAAAAAACAGAACAATCAGTAATAAAGGTAATGATGTAACTGAGTAGAGCGAAGAAAATTCTACAAAAAAGAGAGAAAAAAAAATATTGCTTCACATAAAATAACAGAGAAAATAGCATTTACAAAACCAAACGTATCTGAATCACCAGAAAGACAACATGAGAATAACGGTCAAACGTGGATGTTTTGCTTATAATTCGTTCACGATTAAACATAGAAAAGTCGTACATGCAGCGATTATAAGCCTAACGTTGATGAATATATGCAAGAAGTCCGGAGGCGATTCATCAAGATTCAGAAAAGAAACGCTTGGGATCATTTACATCATTCGAACGGTACTATTTTTATCAGAATCACTCACCTATGTATATTTATAGTCTAAAGTGTGTTCTGCGCGTTACTGCAAACTGTGCCAGGCATGGGCGTGCCCGGCGGGATACCGAGTTCGAGTCCTTAAAAACAAGCCGAGTCCATTTCTAGCGCGGTAATCGTTTAGATTCCTTTTTAATGAGGATGGTTTATATTTTAATTTGCTGAGCCATGGATAGATATTTGATTTTTCGAAAATAAGGCTACGTTCCATGTCCGTCTCCCGAACAAAATTTTCAATTTCATGTGAAACAGTAGGTGTTGTTGTTTCGCTTTTCATTTTTCTCTGCTCATTTGTGTTAAAAGTTGAATAGATCTGGCTCGAAATACAAAAATTCAAGTCGGAGTCCGTCCTTCAAAAAAATCTCCAGTCCGGACTCCGACTCGCCCATGCCTAAACTGTGCTCTGAACCGATGAGTATTCAGATAGCCTTCTGAAAACCCATTTTATTATGCACATGGTTCTGGTTTCAGGAAATTCGAAAAATCTTTCATTGATTCAAATTCCGCCAATGGAAATACGAGAAAAAGATTTCTATAAATATAAACTCCAAAATTTCCTTAGTGATTTCTTTTTAGCTTATTATGATTAAAATCGGCTAAAATAAGAAAACTAATGGTATAAGAAACGATTTCGTCGCAGTAGAAGTGAAAAACCAAGTAAAAGCGCGGTAAAATCATTTCGAGACTCAAGATGACGATGAAGACGACGTTTGTCAAACCATATCACCGGATCGAAAAATTTTAAAAGCTCGTTCGGTCAGAACCGATTGCAGATTCGTCTTCTCCATCGTTGATTATGTGGTACGCAATAACTTCTGGATCGGGGTGCTTTAGAAAACATTTTCGACATCGTTTTGCCTTTGGTCCCATACGGTAACATTTAGAAAAATTTTTGAGCAAAACCATGGGAAATAATTTTTCTAAAGTACCCCGGTCCAAAAGTTATTGCGTAACACATAATCAACCAGGGAGAAGACGAATCTGCAATCGGTTTCCACCGAACAAGCTTTTGAAATTTTTCGATTCGGTGATATGAATCGACTACAGCCATTTTGTGGAGCTTTATGAGCTCTGTCTATTCTGATAATAAACAGTTTTGAGCGGTAATCGTAACCGACAACTTGGTAAGAAGAAAAAGATAAAGGATGAATTCAATTTTTTTATGCTTTTCATCGTTTTTCAAATATAAAGTGAAAAGTCCAGTAACATATGTGGGAAAAGTCCACGTCTCTTATGTCTTCAGTCCCAGTCAGCCGTGTGAAAAATTGTATTAGTCCGAATTCCGTCCCAGTCTGGACTTGAATTTCCCATCTCTGTTCAGAAGGTACATACTATAATAGAACAAAACCGTACAGATATTCAACAGGGTCTAACCGTGCTTTTGTGGGATAATCTTTCGATTTATTACTCTGCTTGATGTTTGATAGTCAGATATTTACCGGGAAATGTCCTATGAAAATGCAAGTCAAAGTTAACAACGTTGACACACACATGAACACTGGCTGGGTGTCACTCAAAGTGGATGAAGGTATAACCGAACAACGTTCACAACATTCTTAATATTGGCAATCTTCTGTGAAAGAATCACAAATTATCTCTTTAACCAAAACTTTAGACGTGCTTACTCTAGTGATGTCATTGAAACAAGACAGACAGAAAAAAAGAAATCAAATAAGAAATTTGTTCACACTGACATTGATGTTTACTAGGCATGCACCAATACAATATATTGGGTCCCGATAATAATGGTCACCCAATCTATTCGGACCAATAATATTGGCCATCCAATATATTGGATTTTCACAACATTATTGGGTATTGGATCAATTGAGTTCGGCCTACTGTTTCAGTACGGACGCATGCTTTATATCCCGCTTTGAATCAAAATATAATCCAATTAGGCATGCATCTATTAATAATTAATAAACCGAAAACGCACTATAATCATAGAAAAATAATCGCCGGTCGCTTTTTTCGCAATTTTGCTCAGTTTTTGATGCTTATATTTCTGTCGCGATAACACTAAAATGTCTTTTTGCACTTTAGTTTGGTAGAACAAACATTTTTCTACAAAATGAGACACTCGGCAACTCTAAGTGCGTTTTGAAATCTTATTCGGAACGACTTTGCTGGATGCCCTAATATCGATTGTTAATCGGTACATGCATAATCCAGATCGGGATATGCTTCCTCACGTTTTTATGATGGTAAATGCTATTAAGGTTAAAAAGTTGGAATCCAGTGTATTGCGAACCCAATATTATTGGTCCCAATAGATTAGGTGACCAATATTATTGGTCCCAACAGATTGGGTATACAATAATATTGGGACACAATATTATTGGATAGCCAATAATATTGTACAATATCTTCAATAATGATTGGTATTGGTGCATGCCTAATGTTTACCAAATGACATTGTTTTCTAGTGGTGCTAGTGCTATATCAAAACAATTATAGCTTCGATTAGAATGTGAGTATTATTTTCCATTCTGTACCTACTCTACAATAGTCCAGCAGTCTTTTTCTCCGGCAGATGGCAGATTGAACACTACTTTAATTTTTTGATATATATGTTCATTCAGTTTTCTTTCCATTTCTGTTATCGGTGATAGTATTCAGCATTCTGAATTTTGAAGACTTCCGTTAAATGAATATTTAAGTGATGCCCTCAGTTGATCGTGAACAATGGAATTTAATGTTTTTTTTTATTTTGTTAAACTCTGTTAAACAAAATTATATACAGTTCATGCAGCAAAAATGCAAATTAGGTGTACACAAGAAAGCTTCACCAACGTTCCTCTTACTCTCGGGAAATATGGCAAAACTTCTACCCTTCGTATGAAAACTATACTGTATAAGGAAGCACAGTGGATTAAAAACAGTTATAAGAAGGATAAATAATCATCCAAGTGCGCCGTCGGTGTAAGCTTCTCGTTTGACAACCATGTAGGACTTAACAGCATATTAGCTGCCGTCGTTGGCCAATCTAAAACTCAAAACAAGAATCCAGTTGATCGGAAAGTGTACAAAGAGACTTAGGGGTGAGACAGTTCTAGTTCAGTTCAAGAACTGACCCGATAACCGGTTCTGTCGACAATTCTTAGGAACTATAGGAACTGGTCTTCTTACCATGTGTTAAATTGTCAAGGACCTCGTTTAAAGTGTTCAATTCATCCACGGAAAACTCGGTTGAACACGGCGATAAGTGTTGATTTGACATGAGTGGTGATAATTCTACAGATGATTCATTGCTATTCAGGTGGTGCAGTTGAGAATCAAATCCAATCAGTTCGTCGCCGCACAAATTGGTCGATGACTGCTGTTGTTCTTCTGAAATTATGTGAGAAATCAGAGACGATTGTGGATCTTGTCGTGATACTTCTACCACTGGGGGTGGAAGAGTAAATGGAGGCGTTACAATGACTGGATAATTTTGTATATAGGGTATGAGCGATTGATCGATTGACTGTAAATTGCGTTTCAGTCGCTCTTCCAATGTGGAAATTGAGGAGTCAGAAGCAGCTGTTGAGTGAACACGAAAACAGAGCTGAACTGGCTTTTGTTGAATGGAATATGGTTCATGACGAGCTGGAAACAAGTAGATTCCGTCGCTTAGTTAGTAAAAGTAATAAGTAATGTACTTACCACATTTTTTCACTCTTTTTGTTTGATATCGATAATTAGGATGTTCAGCTTTGTGTTTTGCTCGTAATCTATTCGCAATGTCATTATACGGCTGTTTCTCTGCTTCTGGCATTGCTCAGTTGATCGTGCTCAGTTGAGTAAAGAATTGGGACTGAGATGGCGGTATGATTTCCCACTCAGTTAAAAGCTTTACTAACCAGTCGTTCTTTTACCAGTCGTAGTAAAAGAACGACTGGTTAGTAAAGCTTTTAACGGAGTGGGAAATCATACCGCCATCACCGACCCAATTCTTTACTCAACGGAGCACGATCAACTGGTTGTCCGTTAATCACTTTTTGTACATGTTCTCGTCCTACATGCTGACGCCAAGCGAGAAATGCATTCATCGGGCGTTTAACACGATCTTGTTTGACGGACAGAGAACTGGCAGATGGCGACGCAACGTTCACTGATGGTGATTCCAGAGGAAATGTGAGAGTATCCTAAACAGAAAGATACAGAGAGATCTTAGAGAAGCAGATAGTGACCCTATTGAAAATGACCTGCTCCTAATAGAAAAAAATCAATTCACATGTTCTCTTTAGTAGTTTCTCTTCAATCCGTCTATCAGACTTGAAGATTCTCTTGAAAATAAAACAAGTATTAGGCTGTAAGACTCACGAGAAAAATATTCCTAATTTTTATCCGTCCCTCTAAACTTGGCCTTTGAGAAATCGTTACTATACAATGTGTTTCTGTTAGTAAAGAGTCGTCACGCTGAATACTAGTTAAAAATTATTTTTCGTTTCTATTTTCCACCTAATGTAAAACGTTTACAAAGTCAAACCTCCTTCAAGACTAATTTATTTTTGTCATTTTTGGACTCGGTTTCGTATTTATCCTATTTCTCTTATATCTCCTAAAATTTCTGTAAGTTTTCTATAAAGTTTTCTATTTTCATCAAAGGAGACCTCAAGGATACTAATTCTATAGCTAATGATTTCATGAAAACAAAACCACACAAATGAAAAAACGATACCGTATAAAGTATGATACGAGGGTATTTTTTCCACCCTTCTATCTGACATGTCAATAATGATTAGAATTGAGAAGTACCTCGAGCCAGAGAGTGATGACAATTTGTTAACTATGCAAAAAGCCTTCATACTATCTTGGAGAGAGGCAAAAGAAAGATTTTGTAAACCCGCTCGTATAAAAAAACTGTCAGCTATTCGCTTCTCGGTCCGAACGAGGGAGGAGAAAACATAATACTGAAGAAGGGATCTTTTTAAGAACATGTCAATAATGATGATCTACTCAAGAAAAGCAAGGAATGTCCAACAGTAAACAAACTGCTTTCTGTAAACGAAGAAAAACAACCGTTACGACTTGTTGTAATTGTCCTACCAAGATTGTGAAGAAAAATAGACTCTGTACTGAATCTATTATTCAATACACTGAAACGGATGTGCTATGTCACGAGTATGTTAGTACAGACAAAGGGAAAGATTTAACTTAAGGGTAAAAACTAAAAGTATAAAAATCAATAGAGCAGCTTGTTTAATGTGCATATTGTTACTCTTTAGTTGTTTATCATCGACATAAATTCTCGAACGTCGACGACAAATAACGAAAGGGGTAAAATATGCATATCAAATAATCTCCTGTAATAATCTTTGTTTCATAAGAGGAGAGAAATTAAATAAACACACAAAAGAAGAGAACTGGTAGAGAGTTATCGCGAAATATCCAATGGGAAGAGAGTCCTATTCTTTACATTTCCCATACCACGAAATTCATGCTTTTTCGTGATGATAAAATCAAAACCGTAAAAGTTAATCTCATCAATAGAACAAACATGGAAAAGTAGTTAAATGGAATAGAAATAATTATAACACATATTGTGTGAAGTTCATAATTAAATTCGAAAAGATGCATCATGGCTGCGAACAGTTCACTGTTCTTTCTCTACGCCGACCGACATTCGACCGACTCAATGTGAAGCATGAATGCACATGTTTTAAGTTCAGTTAAAAATCCTTGGGAAAAATATAAGATAATAGACGTAAGGTGTGAGTGAAAGTAACAAGTTTAATATGTGACGATGTTTGTTTTGTGCTAGGTATGTTCATACATAGTTAGGCAATAATATGCGATACAATATCGGTTGTGATGGTACGCGTTACCGCATTTCTAATTATGTTTTAAATCAGCAGGATCATCCTTACTGTCACAGACCACAGACGTTCAATGAAGGCGAAACGGTCCCATAGGCGTCGAAAGTAAGAATATTATTTACGGTATTCGATATTATCACCTTCATTTTTCAGTACAACACGTAGTAACAAACTGGCACCAAATAAATGCTGTAACCAGACATTTCTATATGGAAGAAACGGTGAAACAGTAGAAGATTCAGGTAAGTCTGTTGACCATTTTTCTGAGAAGAGGAATCGTTTTTCGAAATATAGGAGTCGTTTGGATAAGAAGATCAAAAATAATCATAAACCGAGTATAACTATTGCATAACCTGCGAGTAACGACGATGATTTCTTTTGCAGTGTATAAAGCAGAAACTGCCATTGTATTACTTTTGATGGAGATGTTGACGCAAACTAATAGGTTTCAGAATAATTTTCGCCAACTATACACGTAACGGTAGCATTTTTAGTTGTTTCAATGCAGGTTATTTGTAGAACTAGTATTTTCCTCTTTTGTTTTCTACATTTGCAACTATCGATAAATTAGTTGCTACACTTTGGTCCTTACATAGTCGAGTTTGCAAGATGGTGATCCCGTGTTGGAAGATACTTTTTTTCTACTTTAAGATATCTAACGTTTTTTGTCTTTAGTTCAGGATGAGCAAATTCGATTCAAGGTACAGGCTGTTTACCGTCTACGTCTAACTATAAGGGCTCGGTTGTTTGGTTCTCAGGTTTTTTAATTTAACCGAAACAATTGGATCAGAATGAGGGAGCACTAATTTGACAGAGTACATGCACTTCTTTGTTGTTGTTATCTCATTCGAATAAATACGATATAATGCACAGAAGATCGGAAAAAGTGTTCATCCAGACGATGGAGTAATTTTTAAGGTCCTTAGTACAGTCTATACAACCACTTAATCTAAGTAATGATCGACTTATCTCTTATGTCAATACTACTCACCATCTAAATTTGAGTAAATCACTGAATATCACAAGATGAACAAAACTTTGAGCAGACAAGATTGTCAGCTTTGAAGAAAATATAGTCCTTGTATTCGTACATGGACTGAATATTGTATAATGAATATATATAGTGCAGAAGACAAAAGGAGAGAGATAGAAAACTAGTGGCGAGAGTGTTTGTAACAGAACCAATCATAAGAGAGTCTTTCTTCTCTAGACTGACAGTTCGACGTATGTATTTGATGAAAGAAACATGCATGAAACGTTTACCAACCTAGATTACTTGAGGTCATCTATACAATGTTCTTTGTCGTTTAGACGTCGAAAGAATACCCCAGTTGTCAGAATTTTGTCCAACCAACATGAAAATATATCTGATTTGTAAACCTGTAGAAAATCGGAAGCATTTTCATACCGGAATATGTGTTTTCTACAGCTTTACAAATCCGATCTATTGCTATGTTGATTGGTTAAAATTCTAAAAACGGGGGTATTCTTTCGACGTCAAAAAGTCGAAATAATGTTACTGAGGACCTCAGTGTCGAAAACGCATTGACTACTCTAGACTGGTAGACGTTTGATGGATCCCTAGTCGAAAATACTGCGGACGGACTCTCGCGGGAGTCCCATGGAACTTTTATCTTCTCCAAGAGCGGAAGAATTATGCAAACTCCCACGGTATTCCCAAGAAATATTTTTCAGGAATACTTTTGTACTAAAAAGAGAAAGCTGTTTATTATAAACTCTAGATAATCATTCTGTCGTTTACTCTTCTGTCTCCATATTAATATGCCATATGTGCATTAGTAGTTGATTATTTCCGTGGAGGCTGAGATAATCAAAAAATGGGTGCAGTAGAGATGAATTATTCATTTAGCTGCTGCTTCATCACGGATTGATATAAAACAATTCCTAGATATAAGTCTGATTTGTTTATGGGCAATACTTCTTCTACTGATAGATATAAGTCTGCGCCAAACGCACTTCCAGTGCTCATCTGAGTCCTTTTACGTACAGGTTTATGAACGATATAAGCGGTTGGTTGCGTATTCTGATTCTTCACGTAACATACTACGGCGTATTATCCTTCATAGATAAACAAGTGTCATGGATTTACCCGATAACGCTAGGAAACAATACATCATCGTCTTCGAATGCAAAATATTCGCCCGGTGAACGTAAAATGACTCCGCAACAACATTAAAAACAACAAGCAATAGTAATGTTAACAATAACAATGACGATGATCTAAACACAATGGATGTCGAGCAAGAGAATGCTACTGGTCATGACGAAGATACTGAAACTGATTGATTACTATCATGCTCATACATTATTACCTAATGATGTAATTAATGGTTCAATTTATACAAACAATTACATACGAACGTGAAATATAATCCAGTAACGTTGATGATCCATGCCGATAGTATGAATATTGTTGCAACAAAACTAAAAAAGTTTATTTCGCGAGAGGTACAATTATTGAGATACCTCCTCCACCACATGAATATTCAAAGAATAAACTTTTTTTTTCTCTATCCGAGAGCGCACCAACAACAAAATT
Source organism: Didymodactylos carnosus (assembly GCA_905250885.1). NCBI lineage: Eukaryota > Metazoa > Rotifera > Eurotatoria > Philodinida > Philodinidae > Didymodactylos > Didymodactylos carnosus. The sequence continues at coordinate 1,269 of CAJNOQ010008989.1, read as the reverse complement.
ATTATTTAGTCCTTTAGGATCTGAGATAAAAGAAAATATTAATAGCGATTATTTTACCATTGGAAACAATAAATTTCAATTAAAATTTCAAGTACTGGAAACTGATTTACCATGCAAAGCATTATGTTTAGATTTAAACCAGCACAAAGGATGTGAGTAACCAAATTCAATAATGAATGCTACTTAATACGCAGATGAGCGAATACTGAGTTTTTCAAGCAGGTGTATGAGTATCCCAAAAAGTAATATTCAATCAGCTTTCGTGCATCTTGGATCTGTTATACTCTTTATAAGTGTAGACCCAAAAGCCAAGGAGGAAACAGCGATTTCGGTATTTAATCAGTACTTTTGGTACTCTTCCAAGAAGCCTGTTTGGTCGAATCTATCGGTAAATTTCCTTCACTTTGTTTGTCTGCAAAAACAGAGAAAAACAGCGCAATACATTTCTCATAATAGTTTTCGTACAGAAAACGTCTGAGCTAAAGTATCTAAAGCAGTATAATAAACAAGTCGTCGATAGATCACTAATATTAAAAAATTTACAACTCGCTCAGAAACATCATGAAACTTCAAGATAGTATTAGTTTTACCTGTTTAACGTAATTGTATGATCAAAAGATACTGAAAACAATGTTTCTGTACGAAAGCTTTCTGGAAAACCTTTTGAAAAACCATGTGATTTTAGAATCTTTTTTTCTAAATGTTTATATAAACAGGGTATAGAATAGCTTGAATTCCGTACGTTCTGAAGTTTCCAACTCGTCCTGATGTTTCTGAGTGAGCTATGAATTTTTTAATATTAGGTGAAAACAGGGTAGTAGCTCTAATTTTCATAAAACTCGGTTTTCACCCTGGACTTCTGCCCTTATCTAAAACTAAACAGTATCATCAGATCCAGCGTGGCTGATTATGTATGTTCCATGCAATATCAAACCCACCTGATACCAGTCGTGAAACTTCAAGAAAACCTGGATAGAAGATACTATTACAAACAGGATGTTTTCTTCTGTACTATCTGCCCTAGAGAAGAATTTTTTGCTAAAACTGATAGGATTCTTATAAGAATCTTATCAGTTTCTTATATAAGATTGTTTAAGATTTCCCATCGACAGTCGTAAGTGTCTTATAAGAATCTTATAAGATTTTCATAAGAGGCTCGTAAGAAAAACATAAGAAGGACCAAAAATTCTTATATTATTAATATTTACCAGAAGGCATCTTATGAGTCGGCTTTTACGATTTCTGTTATGATTAAGTTACTTCTACTTG
>CAJNOQ010008988.1:0-10671 GCA_905250885.1 Didymodactylos carnosus | reverse complement strand
ATTTTGACAATTGTAGAAATTCGCCAACGTTGTCCAAATTCTAGTAGAATTTCGGCATGTTTCAAAATTCTACTAGAATTTGGACATTGTCGAAATTCAGATGGCGAAATTCTTTTTGTCGAAATTACATAGAACCATAGAAACAGGGTCTTTATTTCCCGAAGGTCTTTAAGATAGGTTATATCAATCCATTATTTAAAGACGGTCATTCTTCTAGTGCAAATAATTATAGGCCAATAACACTCTTATCAATTCTGAGCAAAGTTTTTGAGCGAGTTGTATATAATCATTTGTATCACTATCTCACTACGAATAAGTTGTTGTAAAGTATGCGATCGGGATTCATTAGGGGTGATTCTACAGTGAATCAGCTGATTGATTTTGTTCATACAATTTATCAGAATGGAGATAAAGGGCAAATAACAAGAGCTAGTTTTCTCGACTTTAGTAAGGCGTTCGATCGTGTTTGGTTAAGAGGAGTACTGTATATGAAGGTGTTCGCGACTCACTACTGGGTTGGTTTAAGAGCTATGTATCTGATAGAGAAATAGTAACAGTGCTTAATGGAAGTCTGTCGTCTCCGAAAAACGTGAACGGTAACCAGTCAGAACCGGTAACCGTTACCGGGTAACCGGTTGTCAACCGTTACCGTTGCATCCCTAGTCCTAACCTTTGCAACGGCTTGCCTAACTTCCAATTGTTAACTAAAGTATATTTAAGTTAACTATATTTTGTCTTATTTATTTTCAGTTTTGACTTAAGATTTTCTTCTCTTTTTATTTATTTAAAAAAAGAAAACTTAAATTAGATGTTAATTCAAGATGAGAATTTAACATAATGAACGAATTTAGAAAAAGATTAAAAGTTGACTTTTGTATCTCAGGAAATAATTTATTAATTCGCTAACATTATCAACAATATTAATCACCACGTGGGAATTAATATAACTGGCAATGTCGTGCAGATGATTTCTGTCTCACTTTTGTATTCTTGGCGCGCGTGTTTTGGGATACTAAAGTTGGAGATGATGTAATTTAAGAAACGAGTTCCATCAACAACTGTGGCGTACAATTAATAATACAGTTGTGAAATGCGCAGAGAAAACTAACTGCCGTTGTTCTACATATTTTTTATCTGCTACCTTTTCTATTGACTCAAACTCGAAGTCTAACAGCTGTCGTTATAAGATTACAATAAAAGAACAGTAACAGGCTTCAAGGCCATTACACCCCTGTCAAATTTTCACAAAAAAGGTGGTGTCAGCTTCCACAGTTCCGTGGAAATTCCAGAATTAGCAGAATTCAGATTACTTCTACTCACTGTCATGCACCTCGCCTTCCCCTACCTCTACACAACTACAGTTCTACTCCTACCAGAATCTGGCAATCCGTAGCGAGGATCTGTAGAGAGCTATAATAGTTCACACTGAGATCCTCTCTACGAACTGGCAGTTTCTGCTTCAATTCTGCCCGAATCTGGTCCAGTTCTGGTTCTACCAGAATTGGAATTCTATCCAATCCATCCAGATTCTGAACAGTATCTGAGGATCAGTACACCTTTGAATGTGTCGAATTCTGCCAGTTCTAGTAATTTCGACAGAATTGTAGAACTCGACACTGCTGATAAAACCTTTAATCAGGTTAAAAGTTACAGAGTCGCAAGTGTAAACCGGTCTAATTAAAACTCTTTCAACTTTGTCCTAGAAGTTGCACGAGACATATTTAGTCGGGAGTAAACGTTATGAAATAGCTCTAGATTGAAGATAAAGATACAACTGCGAATGATATATAAAATGTATTTGCTCCTCATAGTTGCGTAGCATAATCATCATCATTTTCGAAATTCGATAGTTCGTATGCTACATGTGCATTGCATTCTTCCAGCTTCATTGCAATCAAAGCTCCATTGTTTTTAGCTCCTATAATATTGCATCTTTCTACATTAATGATTTTGAATACTGAAAATGGTACTATCAGTACTTCTTGTTCATCTGGTACCTCAGATATGTCCTCTATATCTAGAGCAGTTTGATCGTTTTTGATTACATATGTACAAATAGTTGAAACATGACTATCGGTTTGTTGTCCTTCTCCAGAATATATTTCTGCTACTACTTTGGTTTTCGATGTTGATAAGAAAGATTTGTTCATGATTTCTGATCCAACTGTGTATTCAAGAAGATTTTGTTCGGTTAACAACATTCCACGATATGTTTCACCTTTAAAACGATACTTTTCAAACTGTTTACAATGTGTAACAATAGCAACAATATCAATAAGTGCTCTAACAAGTTTATAATCTGTTGCATAATTAACAGTTGGCTCAAAATAGTCTAATGCATTAATAGCTAGCTGTTTGTTGAGAGTTTTATAGAAGTTTGTTGCCGACGTATATGCTCGTAAAATATAAGTTGGATCCTTCTCCGAGACGGCACTTGAAAAAAACCATTTAATCATTTTCTGATGGGTGATTGGCAATTGGTCTGGTATCAGGAGTGCATCTAGATAGTTGTTCTCTAGTTTCAACAGTATTTGATCGATTTTCAAAGATGTTTGATGACCTCTATTGATCGATTTGTCAAGTAGCAGCTTTATGAGCTGCTGAAAAAAACGTGCTCGTCTTTTTCCCGGTTCTCGGAAGATGAGTGTCCATTCAATGACATCAGAAGTTAAATTTCCAATAAAACGACTTCTGTCATTTCTCCGTTTAAAAAGATCTTGCGTTTCCTGCGTTTTTGCTTCTTCATAAGCAGTCAGCTTGCGTATTTTATGTCTTATCGATGTTGAAGCACCACTGTCAAGTAATAATTTAACAATCTCATTGTGTCCATGATATGTTGCTACATGTAGAGCTGTAGCACCATTTTCTTCTATTCGATTAATAGTAGAAATACTTGCAGTTTGAAGTATTTTTCGAACTCTGTTAATCTTATTATTCTTACAAGCTTTATATAGGTCACTTCGTTGAGTTTCAAGTTTAGATATAGGCTGTGTTGTTCCATCAGATCGTATATCTGTTTTCGAATCTTCCAATTGTGATCGCGAATGTACAGTGTCCTAAAACGTTAACAATATTCGCATTATTTCTAGAAACTAAAGTAATTTTAGTGCATATCCCACACTCCAATAAGTCACAATCTGCTATACTTACTCTGGAGTAGACATCAATTAAGCCTTTTTTCAAAATTCTAAGTTACCTATAACGCAGTGGTAATATGCACCACAAAAACCTAGGTGTCTGATGTCTCAAAAAATAATACACCGTATGTCTCAACGTATATTTTGCGTCTAAACGTGTTTCAATTAAATTATTGTCTGAAGAAATGTGTCGTAAGGTGGGAAAATCATCCTCATATCTATCTACTAATATATCCCATTTTGTTGAAGACACTGGAGTGCGTATACTCATTTCTGCCCATCGATTTCATGAATAGCTGAGTTATAAGGATTTGAAGCTTATTTTAGCACCAAAAATCGCGTCGTCATAGCTGTTTTTGAAAAGTGAATCTGAGATACAGAAAATAATCAGAAGACATCATTGTTGTGCAGAAGTCTAGTATATGACCGATACGGATTAGCCTGTCTTTATAAAGTCAGTTTCAGAAATCACACATGTATAAAACTTGTAAAAAGTTTCATAAATGTGTGATTTGTGAAACTGGATTTATGAAGACAGAGTATCTCAACCAATACATTGTAAAAAGAAGATTTTTGTCATTTATGGCAAAGCGGAATATTTTGTATTGTACACATGATTTTCAGATAAAAAAGAAAGAATAGTACTTTATGTAGATGTTTGAGCAATATGTCTCATTACGTTTCATAAACTGCATCTTAACTGAGACCTTCGAAACGAAGTGTTTATTTTAGTGTAGAATCGGTATTTCCGTTTACAAAACTGTAATTTCATACCTTTTGATTATTACTTTCTGAATGACTCTGCTTAGAGGGATCGTCCGTTTCAGATGCTGAATTGTGAGAAGAATGACTTAGAGATCTGGGTGTTTGCGAATCCATAATGTAATAGATTAGGAAACTTAATGTAGGCTCAAAATAGAGTCGTGTAAAATCAATACTGAATGAGTAGTCAACGATCAACTGAAGCCAGGGCGGTGTATCATAATCATATTCTGTAATAATTGTGATGATTTTCACACATTTTGTGAAGGCATAGTACAATAATGTTTTTGCGGAATGATTTTGTTCATATTTTCTGCTCAGACACGCAAGTAAACATTTTGTTGAGTCAATCTCGTTAGTCACTGACTCTTGGTAATCATAAGTGACATTATACATTCGCACACTGAAGCCCTCTGAAAAAAACAAATAGTCCCTAATTTGTCTAGCAAATCTTAAATCATGATGACAGAAACTGATAACCACGTCGACGATGCTTAACGTAACATCTTGCGTTCGATTTATTACATTGTTAGGTAAACCGTCTGTGACGCACAATAGTGATGTGTCACTATCCATTCGTTCTGCGAATTCATCTAAAATAGTCTTGTTAATCATAATCAGCATGTTTTTTCGCTCTAGCAGTTTTCGATATTTTGTGAAAAGAAAGCACGGAGATCGATAAGAGCCAAAATCGCCTTCTCACAGAACTGCCGATAGAAAGATGCAGAACTGAAAGGGCTACAGAATGAGGTATAGGGTGTTCTTTTAAATCTGAGATTAGTAAACTTATGGGAAAAGCACAAAAAAGGTTTTTTGATTAATTTTGCTGATTCAGGTGACATGGGACCCTTCTTAAATTGAATGCTGTTTGACAAAAGGGAGCTCAGACACATCATGATTTTCTCAGTAATCTTTTCGGTACACGATGAGGCTGTGGCAGAAAAGCTATCACTCGACTTCATAGACTTAGCTTTCTAAGCTTTAAGTTTTCCAGAAACTTGAGCTCGAGTAGCTTTGGTGAAACCTTTATTTGCCATAGACGAAACCGGAAACTTTCTGAGCTATTCAAATTTCTCCTCAGATTCGTCGTAGCCATTATCTTCTACGAGGAAAACTGAAAATAAACGTGGCTCAATAGTTTAAGCGATACCGTAAATAAAAGTCGCGATAGTCATATACTATTCAGTATATAAATGCTTGATGGTGTAGTTTTCAAAGAAACTGATGGGTTTGAGTTTGAAGCCCTTTCAGTTCTGCATCTTTCTATATACAAACTGTGCCTAATCTCTGTCTGCAAAAGAAACTATAATCATTTTTATATGCCACTGTAGGGCAAAAATCGACATATCTAGCAAGCATTTGTCCAATACATCAACGAAGGGAAAATTTTGAAATTATGCGCGCTAGCTCATTTTCCACCTTGTGAAATTCTCTGTCGAATGGTATATAAAGTGGAGTGGTTAATGAGAAAATAAGTGGATATTATAACCATAAACGACGTTGACCTACCGGTTTGCTGAGATGCTACCGAGTATGTCGGATCTTAGACTGCCCAGTTACATTTTCTTCTGACTCTCCTATATATTATTTTGTAACCCGTAAAATTCTCTACCGAATGATGTGTAATAGTTGATAGTTGCTCTAGGTGAAAGAGATGGAATAATGAAATAAAGTGCATTTAACGAGGGAGACATGTTGTTTGCAAAAATGTTTCCTGGGGCACTGAAAAGGGTTTTAAAGGTCTAAAACTATGTTAGGGTTAATTGCGGACAACAACTACATAAGATCGGTTAATCTAAGACTGATCTGTAAGAGGGGGATTTTGGCTCTTATCGACCTCCGTCCCTTGAGCCTACCCTTGATAATAATTTGATACTCACTGCCCTGATAACAACTTCCTTATGTTGCACAACTAATCATTATGCTCAAAACGTCTTGATTTTTTCCAATAATTTTCAAGTTCGCCTTTTAAACAACGTCGTTTTTCGTCACAATAAAAATGTGATTTCTATCGCTTACACTCTTTCTAGGTGTCACCATATTGACGACGTATATCTTGCCATATGGTTATTCTCTCAGTCAAATAAAAATATATTTGAGTTAATCACTCACTTACTGTTCGACAGAAATAAATAACAAAATATAGCAGCTTCTTTTATCATCTTCGTTACACACAGTCCACAACCTTTTTATTTTAGTACAACTTTTCGGTTTCTTTTATACATCATCTTCGGTTATAATAGTTCACACTTAAAAACTCATACTTTATACAATCATTGTTGTTTTCCTCCTCCTCTTATTCTTTTCTATTCTGAATATGAACAACTGTTTTACGTTTTTTTCAATACTGCTTTATGCTGAACCATTCTTGTCAATGTTTAACCAACATAAATTTCTGAGCATCAATTACAATTACTTTTGTAATCACCCCGATATTCGTCTCATCAATACCTTTGTGTTTTTTAATAATAATGTCCTTACTTTCAAACCTTGTTTGCATCTGTTAATCACGTCTATTGTTAAATACAATTCTTCTATCATGTTTTTCCAATTTGCCACCTAATAATTTGATTCATTACCTTATATAGCGATAATGCTAAACAATTCTTCTCCTTGGTTGCTGATTAGTTGTTTATTGTGTACTGCTTTGTTTTTATTTTCTATTGGATAACCAATCTTTGTCAAACTTTGTTCAGTGTGTTAACATTGTTCGTTCAATAATTGTATGAATGAACAAATTCGAATTGCATGTACTATCACTGCTCGTATAAACTTTACCTTGAACAAAAAACCTACTATTCAATTGTTTAATTCGCTCAATTAGACATTGTAAGTATCAACTACACGCACACAGGCGCGTTCTTCCATCTTGGTTCACATTAATATTTCCTCCCAAGGCTCAATCGATAGTAGTCGGTTATAATTCACACGATGCATCAACTATATAGTTCTAGGATGCGATAATCATTGTTTAAAACTCTTTACTTAAGTTACGCTTTCAAGCAACCTTTCCAGTTAGCAATTTAGTAACTTTCTTAAATCTTTTTTGAAACAACGAAGGCTGAGCACAGTACTAAGGATTCTAGTAACACCTGATACCAGCCTCGGTTAAATTGCTAGAAGAAGGATGATTTACCAGTTTGTATACATTAATTTCTGATTTATGGAAAATCGATCATAAAACCGTCAAGCATTTCCTGGTTTTTATAGAATTTTGAGCATTTTACAGTAACTAAAAATCAACGTACATTTTAAAAATCAACATGCAGTTTAAAGAAAATGCATTCGATTTGGAATATCGACTTTCTAGGAGGGATAAAAATAGTTCCGAATTTTCTATAATCTGAAACACTGTTTGAATTTCCAAAAACTATTCCTTGATTTTCCATAGAATCAGCCATTTTCTAGCAAGACGTGCGGCATAAGAAAAAACTATATTTATTGTAAGTCAAGGCCTGCAGTAGCCTCCTCGGTTTTCAAATCAGGATTCATTTTTTGAAAAAGCAATAATTCTTAAGAACTTCAGTAGCTTTTTGGAAAAGGAAAAATATTGATTTTTAATAAGTCTAAAATCGCTACTTGCAGTCCATTGGCACTTGCCCATTTGGGCAAGGTCTAATCTCGAGGATCATCAGTCGTCTAACGAACGGGAAGTGTTCATTGTACTCCTCGTGCACTGATCATTCACCGTATATTAAAATTAAGTGTTGAACATTCTTTTTCTTTTATGACAGAGACGAATAACGAACATAGCTCAATTGTGTGTAATTTATCTTGTCCGATTAGGCAATCTTTTGTCCTTGTTTGATCAGGAAATATTGTTCGAACGGGCAGGGTTGCTCTATCAGGTAACGTAATCCTGAAGCAGATATAGTTGGTCAGTTTTCCGGTCGTACAAGAAAGCACCGTATCCCCCCAGCAAAACTATATTTGATGCAGTTTTTGCCGCTCTGTCACGTGGAATAAGTGTTTATATGTGCGATAGTTTTGCTTTATGCGCTAATCCATTGATGAAAAAAAAAAACGTATGGAATTCTTGCCAAAATGCATAAGATGCTCCTTGCGCAAAAGGACCGTATTGTCTGTTCTGACACTACATCTTGCTGAAACGGAAATATAGACCGCTCGTGCTAGAAGGCGTGATAACGGACTGATTTGTCGTACAATTAACAAATAGAGAAAGTAAAAGTGTGTTTTATAACTTTTAATCATTAGAATACTGATGTTAAAACTTTGTTTGTTAAGAAGAACACTAAAAATCCAGTTAGAAAAAAAATGATTAGTAATAATAAAGCTAAACATATAATAATCATTCTATTTCGTGTTATGACATGCGGTGCTCTCCCGAAAAAATTCAGATTTGGACAAAGTATTAACCCACTTAAAAGTCCAGTGATGAATCCACCAATATGGGCCCAATAATCGATGCTTGGAACAATAAAACTTAGTATCAACAGAATGATAAGGGATACCGTTTGAAATATAATCTGGCACCATGGATTATCTAATGTTTTCCAACTTTGTATTAGATCCATATAGAATACACCCATTAAACCAAACAAAGCGCCTGATGCTCCTACGGACACTACACAGAAAAAGCAAATACGAATATTTGAAAGTTGGATTAACAGAACTTACCTCGAAAAGGCAAACCTAGAGCACTCAATAAACATCCACCAATTCCCGAAATGAGGTAAATTAAACTAATACGAATAAACCCAAATTTTCGTTCCAAAAAAATTCCTACTTGAAGTTGTGTTATCAAATTCAGTATTAGATGTATAATACCTGCGTGCAGAAATATAGGTATGAAAAATCGATATGTCTGATATGGATAATTAGTGAAAGTTTGATCATTACAGTAATATTTAAGAAGATCATCATATAGACAAGTCAAATTTGAAGATGGTACAGATAAACAATTGACTGAAGAATGGCGTAGACTATCAATAGTAGGCTTCATGCATGGTACAAATTTTGCACCTGTTCGTACTAAAGTTAATGTTGATGGACCGGCTAAATAATTTTCATTCATATTAGCAATACCGTTATTAATAACTATTGTGTAAATCAATAGAGCTATATCAACAAGACTAATAACGATTATAAATACAGGCCAATGCTTTGATTCTCGGTGATATTCTATACCATCAACGAAATAACTTTTTGAATTCGTCATTTTTCATCTAGTGTCTTTTGATCGCTATTTGGAATGAATTTCTTATATATATATATATATATACATATAGTGTGCACTTCGTATTTACGAATTAAAATAAAATTGTTGCACTTATACTAATTAATATTACTAATTGAGTACAAAGACAAACAACTGTAAAAACGAATGAGAGATTTTGTTCTTTACCTAAAGTTTTACCAGATTGTTGACCATATGAAAAGAACAGGAAGAAACGATGAAATTAATGTCATGTAAGTGTATTTTCCAATTATTCATATATTTGTTTCTATAAGGCTTTATATATCATATGTAAAATGAAAAATAAGGAACAGAATAGAATTATAGCTGCATACAAGAGTGGCGTATGATATAACAAACAGCACAATTGTTAAAAATATTTGCACTAGACAAACAACAAATACATTATTAATCGTGTCGTATGCACATTGCGGTTAACTGCATTGATAGAGAGAAGCAAATAAAGAGAAAAGAATACTAAAGATTTTTCTTTTTCGACAGTTCTATCTTTCTCTTGTTTTCTAATATCAATCTACCTCATGTGTTTCTCTTAGCTTTTATTTTGAGGGAAGATGCCCTCCATCATCATTTAATGCACAAATAATAAAAACTTAAAACAACCGATCCAGACCGTAAAGTTAAATGACTTTGAAAAAGAAAAAGTTATACATATGACATTGAAAACAAATGTACGAGAAATTGACGAATAAAACCAGAATCATTTCTGATAGAAACAGAGAGCGTAAGGGGCTGAATTAAAATCCACGTGTCGTATGACTATCTTCTGGGTAAGGTGCTCGCAATTCAAAAATGAAGCACTATCGTAACTTTGGATCGAAAGCTACATAGTCGGATAGCCCTAACGGAGCTGATTCCGAATATCACCTTTTGATTCGAATTCGATCAACTTTTCGGGGAGAAATCCTCAAAATACTAAGAGCATCAATAGACCAAAAGATTTGCATCCCTCTGAAAAAACTTGAGATTTTGCCACCTTCCGTTTACTGTAATTTTTCGAATTTGATATATTCGGATTCACCATCAAAAACTGAGTTTAATAGTGTACCATTGAGTCACAAAAGAACAAAATATCTGTGTTACACAATTTTGACAAGAGTAGCCGCTCAACAAAATGAGCTGCCTCTCTCGCAAACCTATCTCCTCCCTGGTTTTGAAAGTTTTCTCCGATCGTCATACGCCATTCGAATCAGCATTTAAAGGCGAACTAAAGTATGCATCGCTCTTTCCAAAAATTTGTTTCATTTGTAAGAAAGTACATTCTTTCTGAATCAGGAGCGAAAAAATTAGAATTCTGCCCTTAATTCACTATTTTCTCAGTCAGAATTCATATTTTATGTAATAAAAATATCATATTCGGAGTTTCCCTCGAAAACCGAATCGAATGATATACTTTTTTACCCTATCCGACCACCTTTGGTTTTTTTGAATTTTCACGTCCAAGAATTACTGAGATTTTCACCAAAAAATGAAAATCAACGAAGAATTTTGAAACATATATCATTCGATTCGGTTTTCGACGGAAACTCTGAATATGATATTTTTATTACATAAAAA
>CAJNOQ010008987.1:0-10673 GCA_905250885.1 Didymodactylos carnosus | reverse complement strand
GTTCATTGTCAGCTAAAAGCTACAGAAATAAGAAGAAATTAATTTAGGGCTCTTCGTGTAAATTCTATAACTTTGCAAAGAAAGGTCATGTAGAGTTGGGAGAGGTCTCATTTTAATCAGAAATTCGCGGGCTACAATCATGCCTCATTAAGAACGGTTCGGGTTATCTTTTGGGGTTTCTGAAAAACTCGTTTTCTAGGAAACCAGGTCTTCGAAGGGCTATGCGGAAGCCGCATGGTCGTATTCGTAATCAGCATGGTCGATAACCTATAGCCCACTAGATTCCGAGCAAAAAGCGTTTAATCACTTCGTGGGGTTCCCTCGTCAGTATTTTTTTTTGTAAACGATCAGTATAATTTTCTTCGTATTACATACAAATTATCAGGAAACAAATCAAACTGTCAATATAAAATTTAATGTTCAATAACTATTATATTTGCTCAGTAAATTAATAATTTAATTAATGTTAAAATTAAAGTATCAGTAACTAATTTAGTTTTGCTCATTAAAAAATTCATTTACTCATTAAATGAATGGTATTTGTATCAGTAACTGAGTCATTTTTATTTTTTTCGATGAAAACATTTTGGTGTAAATAGAAGAATGGTTGTCCATATCAACTATTATCAAGACTTAAAGTACTGGCATTTTAAAATGTTGAAAAATGGTCAAAATCGTATGAAAGAGGTTTTAAGCAATACAGTAATAAGCAACCAAATATCATTGGATTTATGAACAAATAAATGGTAAATAAAATAAATGGTTAGATGGTGTGTGCAATGTTGTCCAGCATTTTTCAAAACATTTATGTGTAAACATGTCGTCGGTATGACAATTATATTAAACTACTGCAAGCCGTCACTTGCTGCTAAAGATGTTAAAATTGGTGAAAAAAGACGTCGTAGTAGAGCATCAAAATCTAAAAAAGCATTACTAATGCAATAAACTTTTTGTTAATTGTAATTATACTATTTTTACTGATATTAAGTTAGTAAAAAACTGAACAAAAATAAATTAAATAGTGAGTTTTTTTTAAATTAATTACTGAGATTTTCAAAGTATTTACTATGTTAAAACTGTTTTTTTATTGAGCAAAAAATACTGAGCGTGTAATAAAAAATATACTGAGCATTCATTATAAAATACTTAGCAATTATTTTATTTGTTTGACTAAACACTGTAAATAATTTTACTTTTGCCGCTCTCAATGATGAAAAATTGAGTACTATACGTACATAATTAAGTTTATTGTAATAATATCCATAACATGCATAGATAAGTAACCATTTTTATTTCAACACAAACTTTAATTTGAAATGAGTGTACTATGTGCAAAACGTTCTTGTATTCTGATTTTTAATGCAAAAAAACAAAGCAATTTTTTGAATTTAAAATTAATACTTTAAGTACAAATTAACAAAATTGAATAAATGACTGAATAAAAAATGCATGAATATTTTTTAATTCAATTCAAATTTTTTTCTCTCAAATATAATTAGAATCCCAAGAAGTAATTTCATAGTATCAACTGTTTTCTTTCAATTATATTTAATGGTCAAAAATATTAGCGTAAGAAAATCCTTTTTAAGTTGTGCATGTGTGTGTGTCTGTTATTGATAATTCTGTTCTTGAAATAAATCAATTATAGTTCAACGTAAGAAACTAGAAGATCTACCGTGTAGCATTTCTCCTTTCCATAAATACATTTTTCATATTGATTGACACAATAAATTTGTGAAAATAGTTTAAATCATTTATAAAAACTCCGTTTTTAGTTCCGTAATTTAACTAAGTAGATAAGCCCAACAGATGGGAAATATGACATTGTGAAATAAGAATAAATTAAAACAGTGGAATCGATGACTAGATATGTTTGTGTATTGAACAAAGTGCTAATAAAAATCATGAATTTTAGTGATCTATGTCGTACTGCATTCATCTGATCTACAATGTTCATAAGTAATAAATATTAATATATTAGTATGGAGAACTCAACGAGATTATCCTCAGTCTAAAAATTTATTATAGCAAAGATGAATATTTCATATAGGAGATGAGTGATGACATCATCTTATTTATAGCAAAGATGAGTATTTCATATAGGAGATGAGTGATGACATCGTCTTATTTTGTTTATCTCCTCGTAATGTATGTATTTTGTAACCAACTGTGTTTTTGAAATCAGGTAAAATTATTCTTTATGTAAACTGTCTTGTGTCAATTAATAATTTGTTTATAGTTTTCGAAAATGTCGTTTGCTATTTTTTTTGACAAACAACAGTCTACAAGACGTTCACTTATGTAAATATTATAATAAAACACGACGCCAATAAATAAAATATTAAATAGAAAATTGTGTTGCATGTTAAGTGTATTTTTGAATAATGGATTATTTGTTTAATAAAAAATCAGATTAATTAGTTTTGTATTGTTAATTGTACTTCTTCATCATATTCCGACTATATATTTAATTAAAATCATATAAAAATTCTATCGGATATTGTAATAATTCAGCATTTTCAAACCAATACTCTGATGAATCTTTTCTCAAAATAATAATTATGAAAATGTTATTTACATATGATATTTTGAAAGAATCTTTGAATTATTAGTTAAAGAGTCATCAGAATTGTAATGCAGATACTTTTTTATACTTCTGTATACTTTTAAAAAATAGATTATTTCTAGATTTTTCAATCTTTTCTACAACGTACCGATTATGGAGCGGACGTTTAGTAAATACTTTTTATCTAACCAGTGAATCAAGACGAAACGTATTATCATACCTCATTGTGTACAGTATAAAAAAAACCAAGCGTATGCTGGAAAACTCTAAATGCTTCCAAAATCTTTTTCGTATTTGTGATAATCTCGAAAATCCCTTCTCGTATTTGAGAATATCCACAGGGTATTCGAATTATTGAAACTTCCCTGGAGTAAAATAATTTTTCATATACCCACAACGGTATACTCGAATATCAAACAGAATATTTTCTAAAACTCTTTCTTGCTTAAACTATCTCGAAAATCGAAAACGTATTTGAAAATACCTTATTGAATATATGAATTATTTTTCTTTGGTTTTCAAATGGTTGAAAACTTTTTAGAATTTTAGAAAAGATCTTTTCGATTATGTTAAACTTATTTCGGATAATTCATTTCCGTTTTGAAAAGTAATGTTTTCTCGTGTTTTGATTCGAATGCAGAACGATAGTACGAGGAATATTCAAAAATTGTATTCCTCTTTCTCACCACACTCTTCACTCTATTCTTTAGAACTGCTCTAACAAACTAATTGTAATTACTCGGCTATGCTCGTTCATTGTCAGAGACTAGAACACTTTTACTAGAACAAAACGAAGATTCTGTGTCTTCATAATGATTTATTGTTTATATGTTTATTCTTTCCTATTGAAAAGTAATATCATTTATACATTTTTCATTTATTGTTCTATAATAATCTTTTTTTTCAGCATTATGCTCTATTTAGTCAAGTACAAGTTCTTTTTGTTCTTATTCTACCGTAGTATGTCCCATCTTCCTCCTTTTTCATTAGAAAAATAATCTCTTTTTTGTATCCTGTACATACAAACGTCAAGAAGTTTATAAAGTACTATCCATTCACTATAGTTTACAACTGTAATATCCATTATAAAAAAAACAAGTTATTTAGAATTTGTTTTCGGAAACCAAAACTTGAAAATGTTTCCGAGAACGATTTGCAAACGGAACAAAAATGATTTTGGGATGGATATTAACATTCTCGAAAATCTTTTTTAAGGGTTTTTGAAAATGTTACTATATGACACCCTTTTGGATATTTAAGAGTTCGAATACGCTTTCGAAAATCCTGTAAAAGGGTATCCAACGACAAAATCGAACTGAATAAAAAAGGGTATGCGAAGGGAAAAAGCGTTTCCGCAGTTTTTGAAAATCCTCTTAAAAGGTACTCTCGAAAACCCACATAATAACGTTATCAAAAATAACTTTTTAATTTTTCGAGAATACCCGTTTTGTTACAGTGTAGCGAAATATTTGCTCCACCAAAAGTCAGTGATTAGAAAATTTTCTAGAAGATTATTTTGCGTTACAAAAAGCTTTTTATTAAAACAATGCGGAAATATAGCCGGTAAATACGGATGCATGGCTAGTTAACAGAAGTCAGTCGTGGAGCTATGAAGAAATTTAATACTACGCCTAAACTGTAAGAAATGAAGGTCTCGGTTGAACCTATTGTCTTGAGTAAAAATGCATTAAAGTTTTCACCTCAAAATGCTAAAAATCCGAACTCACTGTCCCTTTTCATTCTCAAGATGCTCAAAAGATAGCAAGATGCATTTTACCTTATTGAAGATGATAATGATCCTTGCGTTAGAAAACCGTAAAGCAAATCATCGCAAAAGACATACCATGAGTAAAATGTAAGAGTGAAGGTTTATTTATGTATGAATTAATCATTAAAAAATCGATTTTATTTTCCTTATTCTCGGCAATAAGAAGAGAAATACTCTTAATAGTTTTTGCACAGTAGTAGTCGTTCTTATTTCTTAGAACATTGTACCCTAATGAGAAATTTACCCGAAATTTGCTGATACGTTTGAAAAATCTTATTAAGATTTGTGAGACTTGAAAATTCTAAGAATTAATCAAAAAGACTTTTAAATTTTAATACGGTCTTACTAAGAATTATTAGATTTTTTGATAAGATTCATACAGAATTTACTAAGAATATTGAAAATCTTATTCAAATGATAATAGTAAAACATGAAGACACCCCCAGATAGCACATAAGACATCCACAGATAGCCACTAACAGCTACACAGACAGCTCAGAGGCACCCACAGACAACCAAAAATAACAACACAGACATCTTCATGTTTTACTATTGCCCTTATTCAAATGCCGATAAATTTCTTTTGCAAAGTTCTGATTTGAATCTGCTGTTAGAGTGTCTGTTTTTTCTTTACGACTTGGCTCGTATACTTGCTTCGAAAATGCTCAACAACTTGTTAAGAGGATTTGCACTGCAAGTCAACGTCCAAGAATGAACGCCTAAAAAAATTTGAAATTTCTTTCCATTTCTTATTAGATCTGTTCGACTGCAACTTTTGATCATTCAGAAAATTCGGTTATAGTTTTGGTATTACTTGTATAGATGTATGAGTGCAAAATAAACGGATGAGTAAAAGTAGAGAGATTAAATCTTATTTGAATCTTAAAATATAAGATCTAACACGATCTTAGTAAGATAATTTTAAGAAGTATCTGAGATTTTTATTAGGGTAACTCATGCTCTTTGTATCATAAATCAACTACAACATCTCATAGCTAACTATAAACGTAAGAGATTATGATTATCTTAAATATTTATTTAAACTAAAATAGATTTTTAGTTGCAGTCTATCGGAATTAAAATAAGATTTTTTTTTCTGATTTCACTGTAGTTTTCTCCTGTTTCTAATTGCATCATGAGCCAATAGTTATTTGTTCACAATTTTTCTCCAACAGAGAAAAAAAAGTTTAACGAACTAAAAGAGAAGAAAAACGACACTAACGGCAAAAATATCCTATTTCTACCCGATATATTTTTTATGTCTGATTGATAGATAGAGAGTTAATTTAAATATATACACTCTAAGGTTTTATTATCAAAAAAATTAGTTTATAGTAAGTAAGGTACAGATGTTGTACACAAATAATTTGACCATTTACTATTAAAGGATATTTTAAGATATATGATCGAATTAGATTCTTTCCAATCCGTTCGAGGATTTTCCGTACGTTAAACACATTCAGAAAGTTTGTTTAAATATTTTTTAACATTGAGAAAAAAGCGAGAATAAAAGATTCTTTCGATCGAAAGACATACTCATTGTGATCGGCATTATTAATCATTTCTTTCACATTAATTGTCTATTTTTGTACTAATTCTTTAAATAAAAAAATAAAAACAATTTCTATGATTTTCTTTAAAAACCGGACTTTCATGCGGCTCTATACCGTGATTCTCTCTCAAAAGAGCAAATTTTTACAAAATGGAAAAAACGGCTTTTTGTCCAAATAAGAAACGGTGTTTTATCGTCTCGATATGTTCCAGAATAATCTTTTCGATTTTTTTAATTCGGAACAGAAAGCTAAATCAGTAAACTCTGATATTTAAAACTGCGTAGAAATGACAAAGTTCACTCTATTGATATGTATAGCTATATTTTCAAATACTAAAGAGCTTACGGATAATGTGGGGATCTGTAATTTGATTTTCGACTAGAATAACGGTGTCAGTACGCTGAAATCCTTTACAATTTTGTTTTCTTAAGGATTCTGTTTCAAAAGAATCATAGTAACTTTCTACGAACTTTAGTATATTATTAATTTTTCATTTGATATAATTTAACACTAATACTTTCTCGAGAAAGATCAACTTTTCTATAACTGCGTAGGTTGCTTTAATTGCCCTATTGTCAAAATGATGATTTCCGATGTAAGACTAAACTTCTTCTAACCTTCTCTAATAGCATAAATGAACAAGAGAGTGCGTATGTATATAATCAAAGTATTAAGAAATATATGTAATGTGTTCAAATGAGTGATTTCGAGGTCTTATCAAATCAATCATATTCCTTTTCATTTACAACATAATGCTAGAATTCTTTTTTCTTTCCTCTTATTGTGATGATTGAATAATACTTAATTAACATCCCAAATCCGAAACGTGTTCAATTGATTAAATACTATTACTTTAAAGAACGAATGAAATAAGTTACTGTCGACGAAAAGAAATCTTGTCATAGTAACATCACTAGGCTTAAAAATGTAAAAACAGTAATAGTGTTAGAAGAATGCAGTACCTAATAATATAATAAGAACTCAATATACAATCAGATCACTAATTCTTGTACTATTACCTAATAAATAGTATCTGAATCACAGAAGATTTGACTAATTAACTAATTAACGTAGTAGCTACAGTATTATTCACGAAGTACATTGTCTCAATTTAGGAAAAAGTATCGTTTGAGAATACTAGTTTTCAGAAGTTACATTTCTCATACAAGTCTAAATTTAATAGGTTATACTATTTTCTTGCTTGTCCGATCGTCTGCGTGTAGATGAGTGTACTAGTAGATAGTATAAATTCTAGTATAAAGTTCAATTCGTGAATTTGTTTTTGTTTTTAAACTTTAATTTTCATCTCTCCAGTCCAATATCTACTGAAATTGGGTGTGCCCATTGCATTTATATCAAAGGTACCGAAATAATGAGCATGAAACAGTTTGTCTAAGACTATCACGCGACCGTCGTTGCGGGGATTTGAACTTGGTGCTTTGTTTTTACGTTGTCCGTCTACCAGTCGACTGTGAAACTTTTTTAATTCATTTTATGTAGTGCTTTTTTGACATAAAGCGTAAAAAGATATAAACCATACATTTAAAGAAAAGAAAAAAAAATGAAAAAAATAAAATGTGAAGGCGATGAAGAAACGATTAATCGCGCAACAATTGATCGTTCATTCTTAATCGAGGACTAGAGAGTTTATATTTAATAAAAAATAGAATTGTAAGGTAATACAACTAATAATAAAGAAAATCAATATCATGTACTCCATACTACACCTGTTATTTTCAAATCTTTTTTAATATTTCTTTTTTCTTTAAAAAAGATGGTGTAAGTCCATTTTGATATTTCATTAATAGCATAAGTTTCAATTTATATGTCATACTAGTATATCCATTTTGTTTAGAAAGTGATCAAATATTGTGCTAGCATCATGAGATATTTTCAAGTTAGTATAAGAGAGTGGCAGATCGAGAATGTAAGAGGAAGTCTTAGATGATGTATATATTACTTATAGATGTCTGAAAAAAGTTATAGCGATCATGATATTGAATAAAAAGAATTTATTAACTACATTAGCTGTAGTTACCTCCGAATGATTGATTTTTCGTTAAAATAAAGTTTTCTTAACCTAAGAGGCAGCAACATTTTCATTAAAATATGGTTAATAATATGTAAGACAGAATACATTCAGTCATAAAACAAAAACAATATCTGTTAAGAAACCAACGGCAAAATTCTATTTTTCTGTGAAAGTAATACGGAAATAAAGGAAGCTCGAAGAAAGTATAGAACACTACGCTTTTGATGGAAACTATTTTGTATTTTAACTTTTAAAATATAATTTTTTAACTGTCATATTTCATTTATCAAATTTTTAGTATATATTTTAATGTTAACGTATCTTGTAGAGGTATAAATCATTTTTAAAAAAAATAAAAAAGAGGCTAAGTAATGCAAATTAAAATTACATTTGACATCTTGTTCATCATGTCATAAGATTCTAAAAATAGAATAAAACGTTATTTTTAATGTTTTTTAATAATAACATTTTATCCTATGATGAATAGTCATCTGCGAATTTCGTATGCTATCGCTTTCTCTTTCTTGTAGTTTTTTTTTATTATATTTTTAACGCTGTTCTTCTCTCATCCACTTCATTTAGTTTTATTAATTACTAAGACAATCGTGCACTAGACAAAATACGTTTTTTAGGAAACTAAGTAAAAAAAAGTATTTTTAACTTATTTCTATCAAAATCAAAGTCTAACAAAATTAGTTCTTTATCTGACAAGCAGATAACCTACAATTTTGCTTAAAACATCATTTCTAAAAAATCACGTTTTAGAATTCTTTCACACTGAATGTAAATTTGTTCGAAGAAAACTTTACTGCTTACATCGGCGCCTGTATTTTCTAGTTTATTTACTCTATGGACATAAATTTTGGATCAAATGTGGTCCAAATAGTCCAAATAACAGTTCATATAGTAGATTAAGTGTTCTAATTATATCAGTGAAAATTTGCGAAAATTCGCTTCCTTTATTTGTTCCATTAGCATAGCCAAAATTTAAGCTTTTCTTTAAAAAGTTTCGCTAAAAATTGTGAATTCAAAGGTGTACCACTCTTGTGAAATGGTCGCGTTTTCTACAATAATATGTGAAGTTCTAGTATTATAAATTAATTAAATTAATTTTATTAATTTATTTATTAATAATTCAGATAGTAGTTTTTTTCTTAGTTTCACATAATCACTTTTGCAATTCAGATATTGCATGATTGCTATCTGGTTGATGTTTCTTATGTTTATTTTTAGTATTATAAATTTTCTCAACATCTATCCAATTTAGAAGCCAAAAACAGAAATGCAGGTTTTTCTTACGTGTATTTTGCTCATGTTGACAATATTTATAAGTAGTGGAATTGTGATTGCAAATAAAGATCGAGAAGCTTTCACAGATTTATTGCAAAAACGAAAACATTTAAATGGTTATTGGGTTGGAAAACGATCATATTTAGATGAAGACTCGTATGACCATGGTAAGTCTCACTCAACTTTATCATATAGACTTTTTTCTCTCCTAATTAAACAATATCAAGTTATGGAGGCAATGTTGATATATTCCTGCCATGTTTAGATCGTGAAAATGTTTATTCAACAGACCTACTCGATGATGATCATCTTGAAGCTAAACGTGCTTCATACCTCGTTGGAAAACGTGGAACTTACCTAGTTGGTAGAGACACACACAAACGTGCTTCTTATCTCGTTGGCCGCAAACGACGTGATCTATCTTCAAAATTTTTAACTATCGATTCAACGTCAGAAGAAAGACGCCGCCGATGAACTTAGGTGGAGTTATTAGATTCGCCCTCTGTTTTTCGATTTGTTAAATTTCACCATCATTAACAGTACGCTTAAACTGATATTCAATCAATTCACATTTTGTGTACACCTGAAATTTGTTTCTTATAATTTCCACAAAGTTGCATTTCTTTCTATTAAACATAATAATGAAAAATAAAGCTTTTTTGTATGCATGCCGAGCCTAATAAATCATTGTTTCTCGAGAAAACTGATGCCACTCAAAAAAGATAAAATTATGTTTGATGCAGTTTTACCGCAGAAAACTGTAACTTTTGGACTACACGCTGGCTAATGATGAGAAAAAGCCGAATCTTCTTCTCTGTTGCCAAACACCATACAGAGGCAGAAATCAATGCTATATCACAGCATAAACACATTGTCACAGTACTGTTATGTCAAAAGTCAAATTTATTTAGCCCATGATCTTAAAAAGTCACAAGGTGGTGATAAAAAGTTTAACAAAAAACTTTGACTAAATCACCCCACTACACAAAAAAAAGAAAAAGTTTAAACAAGAAGAAACGATATGGCTTAATATATACTGCTTTCAAGAGAGAAGGTGTTTCGTCAATGTACATTTAAAAGCTTGAGAACTAAAAGCAGCTATTACCTTTCTGGATAACGGATTCCATTCTTTTATAGTTTTTAGGAAACATGAGCTAGTTGTTTTACGTTTAAATAATGGAACTTGCAAAAGACATCGATTAGAAGTTCGCTGAGATGTTCTGGTGGTAAGTTGACTAACTAAGAAAAGCGTGATAGTGCGCTTCGTCCGGTAACATCCAAAAATAAGATTAGTCTCAAAAGTTTTCTTCTTGCAGCTAAGTCCGGTAACTTCAATTTCCGAATGAGAATAGTGCTATCAGAAACATAATCATTCAGTATCATACGAGCAGCAAGTTTATGAACAGATGTTAGTAGTTCTAAATGTGTTATGAAACTACTATCATATACTACACAACAATAATC
>CAJNOQ010008986.1:0-10674 GCA_905250885.1 Didymodactylos carnosus | reverse complement strand
CACTTTCATACTGGACGAGAGAGAGCGAAAGATAAAAATGAATCTTTGTTATCCTTATAACAAAATACATAAAAGAAAAAAAATGTACTGCATTTTATTTTCTGCTCGAACCTTAATACGATCTTCTATAATTTCTGATTCTGTTACTTAACTGGACTGGACGTATAGAGACGAAATACACTAAAATAAAAAATTTTCGCGAGAAATAGAACCGTTAAACATTCTATTGTTATAAAACAAACGTGATGCTCATGCGTACGACAGACAATGTCAGTTTTTGAAATCTTTCTTTTTATAAAATTTAATAGAAATGTTTTCTCATTGTCTATAATTAATTTTGCGGCGGTACAGCCAGAAGATACAGGTCTCGAATGTCATTGTGAGAGAAAGTTTTTATTCTGTTTTTATTCTTTTACTATACTCTCATAAAAGATAGGTTTCAAAATTTGGACAGACGATAAAAGAAACAGCAATTGATACTAAAATCGTTTATCTCATGAAACATAGGCAGTTATAAAAACAATCAGTCACGTGTAGTCATTCTGAATTGGACTCTTTTTTTCGTCAAGTCTTCGAAGATTTGATTCTGCTTTTGATAAAAACTGTCTCATCTTTTGATTTCAAAAGAAACTCTGAAATCCATTCTGTTGAGTAACACTTGCAGACACGATATCATTGCATCCGATGATTCAGATAAAACAACACACTTTTGTTTTTGAGTTTCTTCATAACTATTCACCTAGTAATAATTTGCGTTTGAGCTTATTCAATTGAGAATTTAATTCTCTACAAAATTAGTTCGCATAGTTTTAGAAACTTAGTCTTTATTTTTGTTATAGAATACAGAAAAGTAAAAGGTCCTAGATGGTTTTATTGCTACATCACAAATCACATCTTGTTCTACAATGAAGTCAACCTTTTACGTCGGGTACATCAAACGTTCCTCATCAAAGCCTACTTCTTTTCATGAAACGTTAAAAATTATTGGATTAAATTAGGAATGATAACAAAAGCAACGTTATTGAGACACTAAACATTTCGATAAAGCTATTTACTTTAAAAATGATAAAACAGGTAGCGTTAATTGTGTTAGTCCTAATTAAATTATTTACCTTAAAAACGTATTTCTCAATTAATCGATTAAAGTTTTGAGTGAAAGTAAAAAATTCAAAAAGATCAATATAACGAATTCTGGGCAATTTTTGATGATACTTAAGTTGTCCATCTTTCTTTTTTCATGAAATCAAAATTATCTATGGATAAAACTACCTGCAAGTTTGTAGAGAATTAAATTCTTAATCGAATGAGTCTAAGGGCAAATTTTTGCTCCATGAATATCTCGAAATAAACGAAAACAGAAGTGTCTTATTATCTTTATCTCATTGGATAATGACACCTGGTATAAAGTCCAACCATTTGAAATAAAATGTGACTTTGTGGACGTGTTCTTGTGTATTGGCCTGAATGCTGAGAAAATTTGTTTATGATTGATGGTTGATTATTAACTTGAAGCCTGAGAAAAACGTTATCATACACAAGAAAAATTTCCGACTCAAAAAGAAAAAGATAGTTCTAGCACTCTCCTGTTTCCGGTTATTATGCCCTGTCGTCCTGACAACGAGTGTGCTTCGAGTTTTACTATGTGCGTACTATGCAGCGTAAAATTATTACTAGGTGAATAGTTATGAAGAAACCTAAAAACAAAAGTGTGTTGTTTTATCTGAATCATCGGATGCAATGATATCGTGTCTGCAAGTGTTACTCAACAGAATGGATTCCAGAGTTTCTTTTGAAATCAAAAGATGAGACAGTTTTTATCAAAAGCAGAATCAAATCTTCGAAGACTTGACGAAAAAAAGAGTCCAATTCAGAATGACTACACGTGACTGATTGTTTTTTATAGCTGCCTATGTTTCGTGAGATAAACGATTTTAGTATCAATTGCTGTTTCTTTTATCGTCTGTCCAAATTTTGAAACCTATCTTTTATGAGAGTATAGTAAAAAATAAAAACAGAATAAAACTTTTCTCTTACAATGATATTCGAGACTTGTCTATCCAGGCTGTACTGGCGAAAAATAGATTGTAGACAATGAGAAAATTTCTATTAAACAAATACAACTATCTACATGGACTAACAAGAATATTCAGTAGATTTATTGTCATTGTTATCAAGCAAACAATGAATAGTCTTTGTTTGTCACAATAAATGGTGTTATACATACTATCGTTCGTCGTCCAGTACAATGAAAAAGAGAGTAAAAGAAAACGAAAAATCTATTTTTGATTTTTCCCTTTTGTTCAACGTCAAATTGAAAAGTGTATAAATACAATTGATTTTCCTACAGAAATCACTTTTCTTGTCTAACCTATCGACAGAAACACAATATGGTGAAAGTAAGTGAATTTTATTTATCTTTATCTTTGAAGTGCTAAGAGACATTGGAGTTATGTAAGTTTGAAATAATACTAGAAACCTCCTAATTCCTAGTACTTCTTTCTAATTGTTCAAACTATTCATGAAATTTTATTTTTGTTTTAGTTAACCTTAATTCTTCTCAGTGTATTTTTTGTTCAATTAAGTTTGGCAGAAAAGTAGGTGATTTTCTTTTCTAATTTTTGATTTTGATTAAATGATTTTTTATTTCTAGTTCTTATTTTATTATTTTACCAAAATTGTTGAAAGTCAATTATGAAAATCAATTGTCGGTATTGATAACAACGCAAGTTAAACAACCGGTTGATGTTACATTTGATTTGGCCATATTGGGACAACGAGTTCAAGCCCGTGTTACATGTCAACCAGGTAGGATGCCGATATTTTAAGAGTAGTATTGTGATGTGGTAGATAGAGAGAAAATGAGATTAGTGGAGGAGAATTCTGAGTTTAAGTCATTAGTTTTTCTCTACTCTATCGCATACTAAGATTTTGATTGATGTTTGTCTTCTTTATTTTTATTATAGGCGAAACGAAAAATGTCAGTTTAAGTTTGCCAGAACATTTTCCAATTGGTGCTGGTGAATTAACCATTCGAGGAACTGGTGGTATTCAATTTTCAGAAAAACGAGATTGTATTGTTTATGATAATCGTTATGTCTTATTGGTACAAACGTCATCATCATCCTACCGTCCCACTGAATTTATGGAATTACGTGTATTGGCTACGAATGAAAATTTAATGCCAATTGAACGAGGTGTTGTTGACATTGAAATATATGATAGTTATTTAAAATTGGTCGGCGAATATAGAAGAGTGGAAGTTCGAAATGGTGTGTTTATCGATTTTTATCTGATAAAAAGTAAATTTTTAGTATAATAACTTTTTCCTTTTATCATTTGTAGGTTTAACTGATGTCATTCGATATCCAGTCAATAAATATGTCAATTTTGGTTCATGGTTAGTATCAGCAACAATGGACAATACCACAGCATCAGTTGAAGTACTGGTTAGTGAACCATTAGTACCATCATTCGATTTAAAAGTATTATTTCCAAGATTTTTATTACGTACTGATACATCCTTTCGTGGTATTATTGAACTTTCTGATGATTTTAATCGTCCAATGTTTGGTCGTGCAAATATATCCATTGGTCAATTTACCGAAGATGTAGCTCGTGAAAAGCAAGCACGTGGTACACCAATGATAGATGATGATGAAACAATGAGACGTGGATTAAAAACACAAACAATTGATGTTGGTGGACGTGTACAATTAAATTACGATTTATTACAAATGTTTGGTATTGATGTTAGCAAAGCATTGGCCATCTATGTTTATGTTGATGTTATTTCACAAGTTTCTGGTCAACAACGAATTGCTAAACAAATTATTCCAGTATTTAATCGTGAAGTTGTCTATGATATTTATCCATTGGAATTTGAAGCTGGTCAAAAGAATGAATATCAAGTAAGGAAATGATTCGCACAGATTCTCTGTTCAGACCAACGGTATTTGTTTCCTAAAACTGATTCTGTATGGTTTTACCTGATGGAGAGCGAGATCTCGTATGAGCCAGAAAGAATGAACATTCTTTGCTTTTGCGTTTTGTTGTTAAGTGGACGATTTCAATTTGAAAAGAACAGATTTGCGTTTGCCATGTTTTGAACAGAGCGGTTTGTTTTCTACTCTGGTACTATTTTACTGTGCATAAAACAGGATGGGCGACTAAAAATGTGAGCTTTGATTTAGTTCCTTTCTCTTCCTATACACTTTAAGATTTATTCGACTCCTTGCATTTTATTGTCGTGCTCTATATCTTTTCTCTTCTTCTTTCATAGGTAATTGCTAAACGTCCAGATGGTAAACCAATTCAAATGGAAAATGTTTTGGTTAATTTAACAATGTTATTTGAAACTGAAAAACCCAAACCTGTTGAAATTAAAGATTTATATACACGTGGCCGTACCGATGTTGGTTTGTTCAATGTTGAAATCCCAGAAAACTGTATCGGAGTTTTACTCACAGTAAGGATTTTAAAAAGATATTTTTTCTTTCAATTTTAGTTTTACCTTCTTCTTGTAGTTGACACCATTAAGCGAAGATGGACAACATTACGGTTATCGTACACAAGAAATGGTATTGAGACCAGTTCCAAAACGTCGTGAATCTGGTGGACAATTAATGATTGAAATGATGCCCGCCAAATGGGGTCAAATGGAATCAAAACAACAACAACAACCAGAAGTTATTTCGACCATGATTGCATCTATCGATAAACCAAGTCGATTTTATATTCAATTATTACCATCAAAATCGATTCAACAACATCCAGAGTCATTGAATATGAATTATGCTTTATTAACAAATGGTCGTATTACATTATCGGGTGTATTTCGTATTCAACCAACAAAAGAATGTCAAACAATGCAACCACGTGCAATCAAGCCTGAACAAACTTCATCCACAGCACCACAATGTGTTTATAATGGCACTTTGGAATTAGTAATGACACGTCAAATGGTACCATACTCAACATTATTGGTCTATACATTCAATCCAAATTTTGGTATTAATGTTGCTGAATCCCATCGTTTTGCAGTTCAAGGTTTATTAAACAATAATTTAACAATGAATGTAACAACACACGAAACAATGGATAAGGAAGGTAATGATAAAAAACAACATATTGATGAAGAAGATATTTTACCCATACATGTTGGTAGCGATAACATTAAAGTATCATCAAAAGCAAAAGCTTATAAGCGTATGGATTTGGTACTTAATGGTTTACCGGTAAGCATTTTTCATTTCACATGCATTGAATGTGGTACGGTTCGTATAATTCACTGGTTTTTGTTGCGGTTTAGGATTCAACAGTTGGTGTTAATGTTTTTGAATTTGATGCCGTCAGTCAAGGTTTACGATCCGATATCACCATTGAACGATTATTAAAATATTCTACGGCTTATGAATATGTTCCAATTAAAGGTATGCCAACATCGACATCAAGTAACGAAAAAGTTGTTCAATCAAGAGGTTTCAAAGATGATCAATTTGACCAATTCCGTGAAACACCTGAAGAAGAACGACGTGAACAAGAACAATTTGAAAAGAATATGGAACGTGAACGACAAGGTCATCGAGTTCGTTATCCAGTAGAACAAATGGCATTTGGTTTAGTTCCAGAACGTCGCATGACACCATCTGTTGGGGATGATCCGTATATTCCATCAAATAAAATGGGACGGTTATATGGTGAACCAGAAAAACAAGAATTCGGTACTGATCGTAAGTCTTTCGAAGAAGTATCCAGACAAAAAACAAATACCGGTCGTCAATACAATGTTCATATTGATAAAAATGATTATGTTTTATCTGTTGGTATGCCAGAACTTGTAGTCTATACACAAGAACGAGATAGTAAAATACAAGGTAAACTACCAATGGCAGAACCAGAAACAAGTGATGAGGATGAGGATGACGATGAGAAAAAACAACAACGTGGTGAATATCGTCCAGTATACGGTACATTGGAATGGTTCAAAAAAGTTAATCGTCGTATGAGTTTGATATCAAAAGAAGCATTCATATTCTTGGTAAGTTCCTTATTTATTTTAGGCTTTTAAATTCGAATTTTTCGATTGAGAAGTAGCAGAAGACTTACTGGATGTTGTAAAAGATAGCAGCCGAGAGTGGATTTTATATTCGTTGAGAGAGCTATTAGTTTTATAAAGAAGGTTCCAATTTTTTCTTCAGGTTTATTTCGCTTTTATTTTGGAGATAGAATGCATTCCAAATTGTTGCCGATCATATTTGAGTTTACTTTTCAGAAATCGGAATGGAAGAAGCTTTAGATATAGTTTGTCAATAAATGTACCCTTCGAACCGCAGTAGCTAGCTACAGCTTCATCCGTTCTGAACGTCGCATATCTTGTATATATTTTTGAGTTTTTCTTGTAGCCTGTCTTCCTTAATGTATTGTTTTATAATCGATTTTATTTTTTCTTGTTCGTTAGGAATCTGGTTTATCAATTGTATCCGATTTCGGTACATTAGTTGTTCCAAAAGAATTACAACATATGAGTTTATCAACAGTCATGGATAAATTTCGTCGACAATCATTAATGAATTCAAAAGATTCCTATACAATTCGTGACGATGCCAGACAATTATTAGAAGAATACATGCAAGAAACAGATTCAACATATACACTACCACCATATGTACTAGAAGAAGAATCACGTTCATCATATTACAATTCAATATTATTTAGTCAAACCAAATTAGATCAGCAAGGACAAGGAAAATTACGATTACCAAAAATGAAACCATGTTCAACATGGATGGCTACTGGTTTTTCAATGAATCCAACATATGGTCTTGGTATTGCCCAACCATTCCGTTTACCAACATCACAAGGTTTATATTTACTTGCTAATATGCCACGAAAAGTTCAAGTTAGTGAGAAAATATTATTGTCCTATAGTATCAATAATTATTTAACAAAAGATGTCCAAAATGTCGTTGTTCGTATCCGTTCATCGCCCGATTTTGATGTTATCGAACATCAATCACAAGGTGAAGGAAAATTAATACAAATGACAAATGATTATGTCGTTCAAATACCATCAATGAAAATGGATTCTTCAATAGTACGACATATTATTATTGTACCAAAACGTGCCGGTGTTATGTCAATTGTGATGGAAGTTGAATCTGAATTCGGTGGTGACTGGGAGATTCTTTCAATTCACGTTCGTGTACGTATAATAAATGTTTTGAGAGTAGACAGAATCGATTAATTGTTGCTCGACTTATCCCATACTAGGGATTCGATTTCAGTTGACGGACATCTTTATTAAAATAATTTTTCATTTTTTCTAGGAAAGTGGTCTATACCGTAAAGAAATGTCAAATAAATTATTTGATTTAACTGAAAAATCAACATCAGGACAAATCACAGAAAAAATCAGTTCATCACCAAATCTTCGCATGGTTAAAGTATGTGTTAGTGGTACAATGTTAGATTATCTCATTCGAAATCATACAATGGACACAAAATCATTTATTGGTGTAGATATTCCATTAATTGGTTTATGGCGTGGAGTATTATTACGTCGTTATTTAAATGAAACACAACAATCAGAAGTTGGATTGATGAATATGACAATGAATAATATAACAGCAAATTATCAGACACTTCAGTTATTTACTGATGTTAATGGAACATACGGTTATCAATTCAATACTGAGAAAAAACAATCAAACTTATTTTTATCAACAGTTGCTTTGGGTGCCATGTTATCACCTTTAATGCCATTCCGTGATAATGTTACAATCAATCGTACTTTAACATGGATATTAAAACAACAACGTCAAGATGGTTCATTTGATGAAATGGGTCCATGTTCTTGTCAACGTTTCTGTACAAGTGAATATCGTCGTGATTTTATGACAAGTTTAGTTGTTTATTTCTTATCACATGATAATTTAACACATTCTTTACCATGGTTTGTACGAGAAAAATTATACGGCACTGGTGATAGTGATCAACAAAGTCCAATGTTCCGTGCAAAACGTTATTTGGAAAGCCGATTGGATCAAGTTAAAAATTGTATGTTAACAACAACATTAATGGAATTAGCTTTAATACAATGTCATAAGCTACCAACAGAATTACAACAAAAAATTCGTCAACGTATTCAAGAAAGACAATTGATAACTGAAGAAGATGGATCAAAATCAGTTAAAATTGAAAATGAAGGAGACATGATCATTGAAAATAAATTATTGTTAAATACATTGACATTATCAATTTATGCACACTACAATGACTATAAAACAACATGGGCATTAGCAAGATGGATTGTATCAAAATTAAGCGTTCATCATCAAATGGATACTCTTTTGGTAAGTGATTTTTTCTTGTTGAAACTTGAATTCTTTCTTTCTGTCTGAATGAGAGGAAAATATTTCATTATTTCAAACTCGACTAGTTGTACTACAAGTTGGAGCAATCATTTATAGATAGGCAGAACTGCTTTTCCTTCTAATCCGGTTCGTTCCATTTTCTGAATAAAAGTTTTCTTGAGTTCTACGAAGCTAGTTTTTTCAATATTAGCTCCGCACATCCCTCTAGAATCGTTAAAAAGAACAAGGATTCGGTTTATGTGTCAACACTTAGCACTGAACTAAGAAAAACTAGTTTTGTTTTATTGTAACTATTTTGTTTAGGATGCCATTTTCATGACAAAAGCATGGGTACACAGCGATTGTTTATTACGTCGTCATATGAAATCAACTGGTGAAAAATTTAATATCGTTGTTGATATGACTGTTGATGGTCGTCGACAAGAATTTCGTTTTGATGAAACGAATATGGATATAACACAACAATGGAATTTAACATTACCAGTACAACAATTAACCTACACTGTTAGCGGAAAAGGTATGGCTGGTGTAGCTATTAAACAAGTGTTTGTTGATAAAGAACAAATAACACCACCACCAACACAAGAAATTAGCGTTCGACAAGAATTTGAATCAATGTCACGGTTAAATGAAATAAGAGCCAGAACATGTTTGACATATACTCCAAAACAACAAGAACAAAATAGAAAATTAGCAAATGTAAATTCTACATTGGTTGTTGAAGTAGAACTTCCAAGTGGTAAGTAGATGTCCGAAATTTATTTTTTCGTTTAGTATTCTTTTCTAAGTATTCAAGAGATTGGAAAGGCGATTTTTTGCCAGAGAAAAGATGAAAAAAAGAGCCTGTCCTACAGGAAACGAGAGATTTTAAGGAAAAGAGGTGAGAAACTGAAATGCAGCATCAGGAGAAATCATGGTAACAGATATGACAGAATATCTAAATAGGTCAATAATGTCCGGTTATGCTAGACACTGGCAAATAACTAAGACTCGTGTGTTGTATTTTCTGAATCCGCTAAATCTTTTTGGACAAGTAACACGATACTGAGCCATATTTGTGCATAGTTTAGCTACCAATCTTCACATAAAAAGACCAACCGTCATAGAAACTTTAAAAATGAAATTTTATGAATAAAAGTTTTTTCTGAAAATCACTTTATTTTCACTAGTGAGACTATTGCAAGAGGAGTGTCATTCATTAAGACAACTCTAATAATTCATTTTATTTTATTTTGTTTCCATCCTCTCTAGGTACAAGAGTTAATCTTCGACAAATTAGTTTCTTTGTTCAACGGTACAATCAAATAGTATATTATTATTATCGACGTCACAGACATACAATGGTCTTCTTTGTTCAATGTCCAATTGGACAACAATCAAAAGAGATGTGTATGGAATGGCCAATTGAACGTTTAAGCACTGTTATTAACCAACAACCAATTGAAGTACGTGCATATGATTATTTAAAACCAGAAATATGTTCTAGAAAGTTATTTAATGTTGTCGATGCCATTAAACCACAAGCATTGGGCTACGAATATGTTAAATTTTTCCTACAATCACGTCCAGATATAAAATCAGTACCAACAATGGATTTAACCAAACCACAATAATAAAATCTTTTGTCCAAATTTGGTGCGAACAAAAGAGACACAATTTTTTTTTCATGAGAAGAAATTTTTTTATCCCCAAATCCCTTCTAATAATTAGTTATCAGTGCACTATTTATCTACATTTTTTAAAATCGTTTTATTCGTGTTAAACATTCATTTCTTTGTGTTTGTCCTTGTCTTGTTTGTCCACTCATTCTGTTTCGTTATTCGTGGTGTACAAGTTTTTTTGTTTGCCTCGTGTTTCGTTTTCGTCACTCTATGTCGTCTCTCTGTGTCTTTTATGTTGGTCTTCGTCATTTGTATGTCTATCCGCTCACTTCCCTTTTCTTATGTTGAATGTTTGTATTATCGGACAAGAAAAGTTTTTTACAAAAAACATCAATAAAAAACCATCTTTTTAAAAATAGTTGTTGTTTGGATCGCGAACACAAACCAATGGAGGTGAATGAGATGATACTGCAAGGCAGAAGGTGATGTCACTTGAATTCGATTGATAAAAAAACGATCTGGACATGTTTGAATATCTATCGAAGAAAACAGTCAGGAAAAAACGAAAATAGATGTTTGGGTAGAGTTTATGATACAAAACAAAACAAGAAAAAAAACTGGTTGAGAGAAGAAAACTTTCTTGTTCGAAAGTTTCTTTGCAAATGTGAAAAGTTTCAAAATAAAGAGATAAATCAGTGTCA
>CAJNOQ010008985.1:0-10677 GCA_905250885.1 Didymodactylos carnosus | reverse complement strand
GAAAACCAATACTTGCAAGGCCTAGCGGCACAAACCAAGGTGAGATTCGGATTCAGGACCATCGATTACCTGTGGTCCACCACCTTTCATGTCTAAAGCGATTTATCAGTTGGGGATCATTCCTCGTTAGAGTAAGTAGTCTCAGATTGGACTCATTTTTATATATGTTGTAAAGTAACGTGGACTAAATGAAACCTGGAAGTATCAGACCTTGAATTTACATGTTTCCTGTACTTTGGTATGTCATAAGGTATAGATGGTATGATGTGCCATAAATGAAGCGCAAAGTTAATTTTTTTACCAAGATATTTTATTAGAAAGAAAATATAAGAAATAAATGGAGACTTGAATTCTACATCTGGACACATGAGAAAAAAGTTTCTGTTAAGTAGTTCAGCTAGTCATGTTACGTAGACAAATAACACTATGTACAGGCTGACTAGGGTGGCAAATGGAATTTTCAAAAAATTTTCTCAAAACATTGTACACTGGCTGTCATTATATTTTGTAAATAATTTTAATAAGACACTCGTCTTGGCCAGGATCCAGTTTAGTGCTTTTATATCCTATACGGTCTCTTGTTGGATAATTTGTGCTATTCCCAGAGGGTATTTCCCAAACACAATACCACGATTATAATCAGCAACGACTTTGGGATCGAATGACGTATTGCACAGATTAGAAAGAGAGAAATGAATTTTTGGTTTCTCAGATGCCTAACACGCCAGCGTTCTAAGAAAATATCCTGGTACACTAGTTAACTTCACGTTTCATTTGTGGCACATCATATCATCTATACCTTATGACATACCAAAGTACAGGAAACATGTGAACTCAAGGTCTGATACTTCCAGATTTTATTTGGACCACGTTACTCTACAACATATATAAAAATCAGCCCAATCGAAGACTTCTTACACTCAGTCCTATATCCTTTTATCAAACACTCACGCTTAAGCGCTGCCGCCACTTGGTTTTATAGGTAGAAAACAATGTAGAATCCGAAGGAGTCATTTTCCGGATCTTTGAAAGTTTTCGGAAAGGTTTTTAGCTAACCGATCTTGTTGCAAACTTTTTAAAAACTGCTTTTCTGAAAATGATCCAGATTGACGGCGAAATGAATATCATAGACTATGAGACCTTTTCGGGATCCATGAGGTCTTTTATTTCCAAGTTACTTTTTTGGAAGAGGTCGACGATAGTTTTCCAAGATTCTCAGAAAGTATTGGGGCACCGTTCTACAAAAAACGTCAAAGGTCTCATTTTCTATGAAATTCATTTTTCTATGACTCTGACTCATTTTCAGAAAAAATAGTTTTTAAGCTCTGGAAAATGATTCTGTCGGATTGTACGTTGGTTTTTATCTATATAATCGAATTTTCATAGAATTTGACTCATAACTGATGGTTTAATGCAAGAATAACTTGGTCGACTTCGAGCAAAGTCATCTAAAGTTCCGTAAAAATCAACTATCTCAGGAGTGGAAAAGAATTTCAAAAAAACCGCTCACATTATTTTTGCTTAGCTAAAGGTGGTTTGAATGGGATATGAAACTTGACCCTATCTCTTCACACAAAAACTAGAGAGGTTTACAAAATGACGGAAACATTTCACTTTTAGAATCTCCGGTTGGAATGTCCGCCTTAATTTCAGTTTTTTCGTCCGAAATGTTAAAAATGTATTTCTATATTCAATTTTTAACACTGAATATAAAAAACATTGTTTCGAGGCTTCGAAACGGTCCTGGGCGGAGTTCTTGATGTTTTTTAAAAAATTTTGGCCGTTTTTTGAACTTTTACGCCCTTAAAGTTTTTAAACACTTTTTCTCATTTATAATCTGCAGTGATAAATTAAATCAACAGCTATGATTTCTTGACTAGCTCAATGTCAAAAAGATATCGTGGAAGAGTGAAGAAATTATAGAAACATCTTACGTATTTTTATTATTTTAAAACTTGCATAACTTTGTTTCTGAAAACAAAATGCCCCGCGCCAGCCACATTTTGCCAAACAAAATTGGAAAAAGGAGGGTATACTCTAAAAAAATCCTAGATTAAAGAACGAAAAAGAGTTTTCATTATGTTACTATATCGAACGCTTTTTCGTTCTTCAAAAAGCGTAAAAAACCCCTTTTCGATAGTAAAATACTTCAGAAATACTTGAAAAAATGAAAAAACGAAAAAGCGTTCGGTACAGTAACATAATGAACAACCCTTTTTCCTTTCTGAACCTACTATTTTTCTAGTGTCCTTTAACTTAGTTAAATTTCAAACTATCGTACATCGCTCTTAAAAGATTTACTTCGCTAAGAATGGTACAGAGTGTCCGCTTCGAAACGAGAACTAAAATGGTGGACTTCTGGTATAAATAATAATAATCAAAAAGAAAACTCAATGTGAAGCAGAATGTTATTAGTAACAGAATATGTCATCGTCATTAGGAGCACATACGGTTACAAATAATTTCGTCTCTTTTACTTTTGTGTTGTTATATACCAAAGTTTACTTATTACTCGGCTTTCTACCTTTTTCGTGCTTTTTTTTCTCTTTCTTTTTTTCCATTAAAAGTGTACGTGAACGTACATCAACATCTATTCTTTGTACTATTGAAATTATTTACAGCGTCGAAAATATGGAAGGTAAATAATGATGAACAAGAAAAACACCAGTTTTATCTTTGTCGTTTAAATTCATTGACACAATTTAGAACCGCTTTCGAGACTACATGTTCGAAAGCCTAAAAAAGAAGCGTTCTATTGCTGCCGTGTTCTTCGTACACAGTGTACAACAACGTGGACATTAGGTGAAAAAACGTCAAATTTTAGTTAGATTTTACGAGATCTGAATAGTGTCATGTATACTTCAGTTAGTAACCGATTTAATGGTGCAAAAATTTTTAGCGCTACTGCTCAAGATGACCAAGAACGATAAGTTGCAATTTTTAGCCAGTTTTCCAAGACTTTGCGATAGTATCCCATATTTCTAACTACTAAAGCGAAATTTAAAAAACTGAAACATGTATATTCCGAAAGCTGAATTTCCAAGCTATTGATTCATAAAAGAAGATTTGTTTCTAAGCCATTTCGACAGAGAAAAGTGGGTTTTTACGTACGCTAAGCGTTTTTCCAAAATGTGTACTCGGTAAAGTGATTACGCACAGTTTTCCACGGCTCCAATCTTGACGAAACTTTCAGGATTTGTTCTTGCACATTTGATGCGACTATATACCGAGCAGAAAATAGCAGGAGTGTTTCCTCTTGGAGTAATGAATTTTACAAAAAACATGTTTTTTTCAAGTTTTTTTGCGTTTTTCTCCAATTCCGAACTATTTTTTCCTAAAAATAGCAGCGGATTCGGAATCAGCGTGAGAAACTGCATCGATCTGCATATGTTTTCTTCATTTTTGAGAAAATAAGTTTTTTAGCAAATGTAACACCATAGGAAACGGCGATTTTGGAACTTGCCGTACACAATGACTTAAAACTCGTCCGGAACGATGTAAGCTACGGTAATGTTGTAAGGTAGTGGAATGTGAAGGTCTTGGACAAGGAAAGACCTTGGTGAATAGATTTTTGACCTAAATTTTGTGCGGTGGTGTAGCAGAGTTAGCACAGGGAGTCAAGAATGATGTGAAGTCTCCAAAGAGAGCGCCATGACGTTGCGGCATAACATCTAGACTCCTAGGAAGTGTCTGTGGCGTGGTTAAGCTGGACGTGAAACGTGCGTAGCTTCCCCTCCGGTCACAGTATAGATATTTCTGCGACAGAATGTAATACGCAGGGAGAGCAGTGCATCTGTTGTCCATGTCACAGATGCGTAAGGAAAGACCTACACCACCAAAAAAGAACTGCCAAACATAATTTAGAATTTTTCTGACGAGGAAACCGTTCAAAATGCTTACCCTGATTTAATCAAAACGTTTGTTTCCATGGCGATTTCTGAAGTTGATAACGAATCTAATATTCATATTAGGACATATCACTTTCCAGTATAAATCTACTTAGTTTTTGATGAAAAACGCATTTTCTACATCGACCACTTTTTTCAGCACATTTGCCGCGATGCTTGTATCTCCACGAAAACTCATCGGAGAATTCTGGAAGACGTCTCTTTGCGAAGAAAACCCTTTCTTCTATCAGACTATGTGTAAGAAAAAATTTGAATCTACAGAAAAGGAGAGAAACGTTTATGTAACTAAAAAATTGAGTATTTTTTGGCTTTAAATCGTATGATCAAGTTTGTTTATTTTGTTGCACCGTTGTTTGAACAGATGAAACATCATTCAATTTTCTACATAAGAACATTCGCTGCAGTTCTTTTCTGAATACTGTCCCACTGAGTGTGTAAATATAGAATGCAATACTGTTGTTAATGCGCAATAGCTCCGTTGATATTTGTTGAGCTACATTTTCGTAGACTATACGAAGAACTGACTTGGCGGTGACATATACTGTTGAATCAGCATACTTTTTTCACGCGTATGCTATTATAGGTTTAAATTTATCGCAGCAACATTGATTATTATACAGCTTGCATTTGAGGAAGCCTGCAGGATGGCAACGAGAACGTATAAAACATGAAAAATTTTAATATATATTATTTTATTATCTCATTCTATTGTACACACGAAACTGTGGTTATGAAAATTTTTTTTCGGCTATCGGACCTATACTTTTTGAATTATAACAATTTTGAAAAAAATGGTCAAAATTTCGCGAACAGGATCCCGACGCTTCAGCAAATATTTCATAGTACACATTTTGGCATTTCTGGAATGTGTCGCTGGAGTTGGGGGTATGGGTAGTGTAGAGGTGAGTTCGAAAAGTAGTTTCACACAAAACATATTTTCACGATGTCAAACTGTATATCTGTAACACAA
Source organism: Didymodactylos carnosus (assembly GCA_905250885.1). Classification (NCBI taxonomy): domain Eukaryota; kingdom Metazoa; phylum Rotifera; class Eurotatoria; order Philodinida; family Philodinidae; genus Didymodactylos; species Didymodactylos carnosus. Next base: position 5,799 of record CAJNOQ010008985.1, on the reverse strand, counting down.
CAGGCATTCAGGCGAACATCTGGGAAAAAAGGCGAAGTTCAGTTTTTTCTCATTTGAATATCATATCATCTACTTCATTTCGTGGGCTATTTAACGGCAAAAAAAAAAGCTTTTCTCTAAAGCCATTTTTCCGCGGAGAAATCACCGATGGAAAATTCTCTGTGAAATATGCTAACTATTTTCGAAAAGTGAATTTTCTTCATAAAAATTTGGTTGTAAATGCAACCTAAGGACATATTCAGAATCAGCGAAATCTGTTCTATCCAACACCATGCAAAAACTTTATCTTGTGCACTTATTTTAAAAGATAATAGAAACGTTTCTGGGAAAAACCGCATTTCCAAGGTGTATACTTGATTCAAAGAGTTTCCCAAAGTTTTCCAGTCTCACGTAATCACTAATACCTCCTACATTTATAGTATTAGCGAAAAGTTGCGAAACTTTAACTGCTACTCTGATCAGATTTTTAAACATCCCTCGGTTTTTGAGGTAAAACTGCGCTTTCTGCATCTTAGAAACATGTTCTTTTGCATAAAATATACATATTCAGAATCAGCGTGCCGAAAATTTGAATTTCAAGATAAATTAATCTGAACGGCTCAAAACACGTTTCTTATAGATTTTCGACGATGCTCTTCCTAGTGGCATCGTTTTTGAATATTAAGAAAGTTTTCTGAAGGGTTTTCCAGAGATCGGATTTCTAGAAAACTTTTTCAAAACCGAACTCCCATGCCGTCAGAAAGAGGATCGTGAAAAACCTATAAAAAAATGGTCCAGGAAATTATAGTTCACTCATAAAGTTAAAGTCCGCCTGCTCTAGCAAAAAATGCCCACTGTGTGTAACTGTATCACATAATGACTATTCACCACATAACTTCACGTAGGTTTCAAAACATGACATTAAAAATGCAAAACCAGGCTCATTTATTCTTTTTTTCCAAGAAACAAATCTTCGAGGAAGTGTCAGTATATTCAAAATTCGGAAAAAGTAACATGTTTAATGTTTTTGACTTTTTCATATCAATTCTGATTCAAACGCTCCTAATGACATCTTATTCGAAAGAGTATTGAAAACTGAAGTCGAAATTTTGAGATTACTGAAAAATCTAAAAGCAAAACGTTTTAGAATAAAATTAAATTTTCTGCTTCAGTTAAGATTTCCTAGAACTTAACTCTGCATAAGACGATGGCCTACTTCGATAGTTTCCGAAAGGGGAAAATGGCGAAGTTTTAGAAGTAACTGCACTTGATATACAAATGTTCAAATAAATGAATTTGGATTAATAAGCAAGAAAATAAAATATTAATAAAAAGTGAAAGTACTGCTGCTATACCGTAGACTTTTTATTACATAGATCATAGAAAATATTATACTTTGACCTCGTATTCAAGTTACGGAGAGTTGATTTTGGCAATTTCTACGCAGCTTTTGATGCTCTTTCTACTTTTATAACAGCCAATGAGTGGCACTGAAAACCTTCCATTGTACGTAAAAGATGGTGGCATGTTACGAAAGAGTAAAAACATTTTGGCGACAAAACAATTATTCCAATAAGAAAGATGAAAAAAGCGAGAATACGAAGAAACTATAACAGAAACAGCACGCAAGCTCAGTAACGCTTTCATGTAATTTTTGAACTCAAATCAATACTGGTCTTGCACGAAATAAAATAACTAAATCTTTTTTTCTAAAAATCATAACTTGCTTGCTCACAAATATGCATATCTTGATTAAACAAATGTAAATGACGGTTCAACAATAATAATTGTCCTAGTAATATAAATAAAACGTCTACCGAGAACAAAACAGATACATAATCGTTCTCATCAGTTTCATGACAAGCATATTGACAGTTAACATACAGATTATCAAATGATTGAATTGTTTAGACGTTAAACCTTCTTACGTCTGATAAGTAAGATAATAGACAGTGCCATAGCGTTCCATCCAAATAATCTAAACTGTCGGTTAATGAATCAATTGATCGATACTATGGCTGATATGCTATACAACTATAGTTGCGAATTAGGATATGATAATAATTTTTTATTAGTTGTTTCAAATATTGAGGTCATTTAGCTAAAGAAACTTGTTTTGTGCTTTTTTTCTTGATTGCGCATATAAACGTTCAACCATAGAAATGACTAACTAAAGTGAATAAATATTCTCATGCTTGAAGTGCTGAACGTACGTCTTTTGATTTATTATTCAGATAAAAAAATACTACCTGGAATCACCGTCAAAAGCTTTTGGATACGCAAATTTATTACAGAAAGTTTTGCGACCAGAGTCGAAGTAAACGGTCGGTGTAAACAGTCACTTTGAAAGTCTTTTCTGTCGTAATGAAATACTATATATCGTTGAAAAGAATGCCGCTGGATAGCTTGTGAAATTCTGTACAAACTGAGCTGGTCAGAATATCTAGACAAGTGGGACCAGTCATTAAAGATATGCAAAAGAAGCGTTTGGATGTCAAACATCATCAAGATGTAGTTTTTAATCTGAATAACAGGATCCAAGTTTATTTATCAAAAGATGTACGTTCAGCACTTCAAGCATGAGAATATTTATTCACTTTAGTTAGTCATTTCTATGGTTGAACGTTTATATGCGCAAAGTAATCAAGAAAAAAGCACAAAACAAGTTTCTTTAGCTAAATGACCTCAGTATTTGAAACAACTAATAAAAAATTATTATTATATCCTGATTCGCAACTATAGTTGTATATAATCATTAGATAACCGAAAGGAGGAGGAACATTAGTTAAGAAAATTTTTACGCATATATTTTCTTTTTTTCATATCCCATACATAAGATGTGGTTCGGAACATTTTTGTCGACTCATTTTAGAACATTAGAAATTTTTGATTTTCATGACTGAGGCCCTCCTTAGGAGCCATTGCATATAATCCACTACAAGCCAAGTTCAATGACTATTTCAGATTTTTTTTTCTTCATATTGTAGAGCATGTTCGAAAACCTATACATCCAAATTGTTAGGCTTCCCGAACTTTTCGTTCTGTAGATATGAAATTTTTTCTACTGGAGTAAAGTTCTGGCTCAAGATCTTGAGACAAGAAAGCAAGAAACATTTCTTGCCGCAAGAAGTGTCTCACTTTCTTGTTTTTTTCTTGCTATCTTGTAGCTTCTTGGATCAAGAAGTTCAACTAGGGTGCTTCTTTACATTAGGTGCTCATTTGAATCCTATGAAGAGCTGGTTCTTTTTTCTGGAAGTGTTCTTTCACAGACATAGACTTGACAAATGAAAATATATAGAGAACGGTTCGCACTTTTTAGAGAACGGATAGTTTTTATAGCTGAAACAAGAACGGTTAACATTGTTTGGAGAACGGTTTTTGAATTTGTATGTATGATTCATATGGGATATAGTCTCTTGGATCTTGGCAATATTCGTCCTTAGTCATCGTAAATTTCCATAACTTTGGACTGTTGAATTTAGAACTGATTGTGCTGACCGCGTATTTATACTTTATATTTTGTTGAAAGATGATGCAATTCATCACGAATATGTTGCACAGTCAGATTATGCACAGTCTAGGTCTAACTCCTCTCTAAAAAATGCGAACCGTTCTCTTTTAAATTCTTGTCCCGCATTCTGTTCCAAAATTAATATCGGCGATATTGAAAAATATGTCAGAGAGAAACTTGATATTATCTGCGGCAGAAGTGCCGACACGCATATGAAAAATTCAGTGGTAAATCAGAAATCATTTGCTTTGTACTCTGAAAAAGGACATATACTGAGAACAGTCATTGATAATAAAGGTTCAACAGTTAACGTTAAAGGAAATGTGAAACACAGTATCTATTTTATAGAAATTAATTTAATTTAAGAAGTTACTTAATAGAAAAAGTGAAGCAGCGTTGACTCTGAACATTTTCTGCTATCTCTTCTCACCTTGAAGCTATAGATTCATTCACCGATTTGAAATCCTTTAACCAGATCGAGAAAGGGGAAATTTTACCGAAGCTTCATAAAGATCAGAAGAAACTGCTGACTTTCAGTCAGTGTACATCGTTCTAACCAACAGACAGACTCGCCAGCTCGATCTAAAATGTGCAACCAGAAAAGAGCTACGATATACAGTTTCTACAAATTGAATACCTGTCTGAGCCACTCCAGTTTCGGCCAGTATCCGCTATGTCTAACACTAACCGAGCCACTGCATAAGACGAAAATCCAGTGTATAGTGCGATGCTTTCATCGTCCTTTTCGTACATTTCCAGAGAAGACGGTATAGTTTGCAATTTTAAAGTAAGAACTTCGTGTCTCAATAACTCAATTTCTTTGTCGGGACTAAAGTCACCGATGTTGCAACATGCCGAATGTGCACGAGTAAAAGTACCAGAACTTTTGTCACTACCAAATGCAGTTTCAGAGTGAGAACGCGACGCATGATCCGAACCATCTAGCAAAAGAAAACTGCGGACTATGACAGTTAACTTAACTACAAAATCCACTTAATCGATTTTCCCGTATGTATGGGAAGATTACCTTTAACTAACGATGACTTATCATCAAGCAGTTCAGTACAACAAGGCATGGATCGATCGTATAGCCGCCAAAAGTATCGCTAGTATTAGAAATACTTATTTCGATTGTTGTGGCCTTTATTACTTCGAAAAAGTTCAGTGCAAACGTTTAAATTAGAAAAATGGAGAAATTAAAGTAAAGGTTTTTTGGAGATCTCCTAGAAAACCTTGATCACGTGATTCGCGAATGACGTCAAACCCCTACGTTTGTTTAGTTTTTAATTCTTTATCCAATCACGTTTGAATCAAGTTTCCATCTTGTCTCTGAGCTGGGTTATTTTAATTTTAAAAAATGTAGAATTTTAAATTAAAGTTAAAAATTGAAAGTTTGACTTGGAAACTTAATTTTTTTTCAAAATATTCGCCTTTCAACGCTGAATCCAAATATGATCTCCAAAATGTTTCATCTCTTAACGGTGATTTCCAAAAATCGTTCCACTCAAGTGCATGAAACATGTACAGACAAAACAAACGCCGTAATAGACACCGAAACAATATGCACTTAAGATGAAAAAATATCGATATTCCAACAGCACAAAATAGGTGTCTTGCACAAGAATGTTGATCTAGGCTAACTTCTACGTCAGTGTATATAGTCTTCTAAAACTCAGGATGTACAGATTTCACGATGTCCTCTTTCTTTTTGCCTCTACAAAGTTTTCTCCAAAACTTTCGGAAGTAGGACTTGCAGAAAACCGTGTTTCTGGCATATAATAGTTGAACGAAATGACTTTTAAAAATCACCGTTAAGAGATAAAACATTTTGTAGATGATATTTGGATTCAGCGTTGAAAGACGAATATTTTGAGAAAAAAATGAAGTTTCCAAGTCAAACTTTGAATTTCTAACTTTAATTTAAAATTAAAAAATTCAACTTTTTTTAAAATTGAAATAACTCAGCTCAGAACAGAGTAGGAGGTCTCTACGCTTCATTTCATATAGTTTACATGCTGCCGTATAAAAAAGAATCGAATTCGAATAAAAAAGAAAGAAAAAAGATAACGAAAGAGTGTTTTCATTCACCCGAAAGATTTGGCTTTGGAACAAGAAGTGTAGAAAATTGAATTTTAAACAATTTTTGCAAAATCCATCTCATGAACAGGCTTTCATGTCGAGATAAGGTGCCGGAACAGCAAAACTGTAGCAGTCTTTTTTTTGTCGATATTATTACATAGAAAGATGCGCCTTGTCGTGCTGATTCTAGAACTGTGTCGGGTGTGGAGATATCTTCTTGTTTCCGGTCA
>CAJNOQ010008984.1:0-10677 GCA_905250885.1 Didymodactylos carnosus | reverse complement strand
AACTTTACTAACCAAAATGAATCAATAATTGTTTTTTCATATTGATTATTAAAACATACAGAAAAAATATTTTTAAGATTTCGATGACTCTTTGGGGTATTTCGAAGAAGTAAGGTATTTTTTTTAGTGAAAGTTTTTTTTGTCTTTTAAATGATTAATTTGTGTTAAAATGTGCCGTACTAATTATCATAATGTGAAAACATAATACACTCTTTGTATAAGCCAATCCATCTCAAAATATTAACTGAATGTTGCCAAATGGCAACATCCGACGGTAAAGGGTTAATATAGGATAAGAATGAAACGGCAACTTTTGTCTTTCGTGTTCTCCATGTGTGCTTAGTAATTACGCAACATATTGCACAATCAAGCTTGCATGTTTCGTCACATAAATATTTGTTTCTTGACAGACAATACTGCATTTTTATCGTACATTATATCAAAGCCGAATCTTGTCATTTGCTATGCAAATTAAAGATCTTTGAATAAGCAAGAATGGCTGAAGAAAAGATTCCCATAAACATTGTCGTTATTGGACATGTCGATTGTGGAAAATCAACACTTATTGGACAGTTGATTTGTAAGTGTGGTGTTATTGACAAACGAACAATCGAAAAATTTAACAAAGAAGTAAGTCAGAGAGCATCGAGCAATAACGAAAACACGCTTTGATCTTTGATGCTGTTGTTTATTTAGATGGGAAATAGTTCATACAAATATGCCTGGATATTAGATAAGTTGAAAGCTGAACGAGAACGTGATATTACCATCCATATTTCATCATGGAAATTCGAAACACAAAAGTGTTACATTACAATTAGTGATGCGCCAGGATATCGAAATTATGTTAAAAGTATGACGATAGCGGTATCGAAAGTAAGTTAAAAAGCGAAACAAACATTAGTTTCAATGATTAACAACATGCAGCGGAGGAGAGTAGCTTAAAATAAGAAGTTATTGTCGGCACAATCTGCAATTACTTTTATACGAGAAAACAGCACTGTTTTGCTGCGAACTTCCACTATCCGTTGAAACAGCAATCTGTTTAACTAATACTACTCTCTACTCTTTACTATTTGATGTTATATTAAGGGAAAGTAAAGTAACTGTTAAAAACATTAAAAGTCGATCTCTTAGTAAATGGAAGAAGCTTCACAAATAGTTTTATTCTATCACGATGTTTGCTCACTGCGTTAAAGATCTCAATTCAATAAGAAGCACAGTTCTAGTAACACAGATATTAAATCGATTTTTATGTACAAGATATTAGAGTAACGTACCGCGCCGTCTTTTGTGGTATGTGAAAATATGATACAACTTTTCTGTTGAGCAGAGCGATAGGATCTGAATCGATTTTTGTCTTAACTAGTTATCCAAAAGTTGGTAGCTAATAGCGACAGTATTGTCTTAACGCTAAGCGTCGATTTTTCTCAGCTCGTCTGTAGAATTAGCTCTATAATCGTTCTTTTTTTGCTTTGTTTTAGGCTGATTGTGCTGTGTTGGTAGTTGCAGCTGCTTTGGGAGAATTTGAAGCTGGTATTAGTAAAACTGGTCAGACACGTGAACACATATTACTAGCTTATACGTCAGGTGTAAAACAGATGATCGTTGTCGTTAATAAAATGGATATAGTAGGTATTCGTTTCCCTGCTTAGTATCTGAACTAATCTCAACATATTTTCTCTTTTTTTCTTGACTGAACCATCGTACAGTGAATTTCGTTTTGAGGAAATAAAAACCGAAGTATCTCGTTATATCAAAAAGATCGGTTACAGTTTAAGTACTGTAGCATTTGTTCCCATTAGTAGCTGGCATGGAGATAATATGGTCGAACCGTCAGATAAAATGCCATGGTTTAAAGGATGGAATATCGAGCATAAAGAAGAGAATGTCAATGGTATAACATTATTAGAAGCATTGAATGCTATTATTCAACCAACAAGGTCAACTGATAAATCATTACGTAGGTTATTCATTGATTTAAACGACTTTTTGTTCGACTCCCAAGTAATTATGAGACGTTCTATGAGCTCAGAGAGTTATCCTGTCGCATGCTCAATAGCTTTTATTGTCACACATCATCGGACAAAATAAAATTCGCTTTGAGTTGCTAAAAAGCGCGTTTTCGGATCCAACACAGCAGATAACCCTACAGTTTTTCTATTTTTGGCGAGGGATACTCTGGAAGTTTAGGAAAATTTTTCGAAACTTTCGGAAGTACCCCTAGTCAAAAATAGAAGATCTCCTGGATTATTGAGTGTTCTGAATCCGAAAAAACACTTTCAGCAACTCACAACGAACTTTATTTTTTTTTCCGGTGATGTGCAAACCAATCTCATTCGATTCTCCATAAGTATTTACAGAAAACTTGAACGACGCAATTTCAACCTCAAATGTACATGTGGATCTAATAGTCCTTACAACGTCCAGAAAGATTTAGTCAAAACGAATACTTTCTTCTCGAGATATTGAATTTTTATAAATTCTCATATTTCACAAAAAGATCTGAAAAAATCGAGTTTCTTGACAATGCAATATCACGAGGAGGAGGCATTTGTTTCCACTGGGATTTTCAGAGCATTCTGAGAACCATTAGATTTTTGTGCGGACAACATTTGAGATTGAAATTGCGTCGTTCGAGTTTTCTGTAAATACTTTGTAATAGGTCTAAAAATCAGTAAAATATTCATAACTCTTGAAAGAAGCCTCATCAGCACAAATCCTCTCAGGTTTTTTCTTAGATTAATATCTCAATATAGTAAGTTTTTGCGTATACTAATTAAATTCTATTGTCAAATATTATAGCTTTCTAAAGGAAAAAGATTATAATTGCTTTTAAAGGTTAATAATTGTTTTCAGAAGCCATTACCACTGACAATACTGGTTTCAATAACTAACAATACTGATTCAGAACTTAGGGGCCAATGTAACAGAATTACAATGTGGTTTGATTTATTCAGATACAGTAAATGACCCATCCAGTAGAGAAAAAATCAACATGAATCCGCAAGTTCCTGTGAGAAAAAAAGAACTTTTCCATCGTTCTCGTTCGCGTTTCAATTTTTCTCATATGCAGGCATATTTGTATGAACTTTTTCGTATCTAAATAAAATAATAGCATCACAAATTAAAGCGTGTCTTCGTTAATGCTCGATGTTCTCTGACCTAGTTTAGTTGCTTCTTTTTCAACTTTTTGATTCTTCGCTTGTCAGTGTACGCGCAGGTACCAACCATCCGGGGTACGACCTGCTGGACTTTATGGACTACCTAAGACCCAACAAGACGGTTTATCTTTAAGACCAATCATTTCTGCGACCGTGTATGCTTAAAAAGTGAAACTATAAAAAGCTTTTTATGTGTTTGCTAGGCGTTGCTATATTCAGCTCGACGAGCTCTATGATTGGCTAACTCAGATTTTAATTTGAGGTGTTCGTGGGTATTCGTGTCTTTTAGCAATACCCGCTAATACTTGATGAAAACCGCAATCCGTGAGCCATTAGTTCTAATGAAAAATGAAATAGGCTATGTTTTAGACATCGAATACCTCGTCCGAGTGCTCTCATTTATATTGCTGTAGAGCCTGATGATCTGAAAACTCGAAGGAAATCTGTCAAAAATAACTGCGGTTGTAGATTAAAATATCGTTCTCTTTCCATGTTTTCTCTTATTGTGCAGAATTTCTACATACTTATTTTATTAATATCATACTCTTATGCACAACTGATATGATATATACGGATGATATCCACATATCAGAAGAGAAAAATTCGACCTATGTACGAAAGCCAAGTTATTATTGTTAAATACTGGATTTCTGACGATTAAGTCGAATCTAATGTGTTTTTAATTATATTTCCACCTTTTAATTCCATTGAACTTCAGAAGAAATATCCGATGTAAAAACCTGGATGAGCTGCGTGAAAGGAGCCAGGTATTTATGGCTGATTGATAGTTTTTCATTTAAGCGATACTTGAGGTACTATTACCCTTTTATTTATTCAGAGTTAAAAATATATATAAAAAATTCCAGTTTTGTACTAATTAACTAGTTTTCTGATATTTGACATATATCTTTATGCTTATACTGTTTCCAATCGAGTTGCTGACATTCTGATGAACAATATCGTACCAGTTTATATCGACTACAGACATGTGGAGCATTCGCCGTTCCGCAATATCGACACATATTTACAATTCTGGACGATGTACTTTGCATAATAACAGAACGTGGATCATCAAGTCGTATACCAGGTTTCATATCATTACCACCAAAATGCATAAAAGGGCTTAATATGCTGATTTTTACTACCAATGGTATAAACATTTTGAATAAGAGCCTCTCCTTTGATGAGGTGAAAAGTTATAAATAAACATTCGTTCGGCATCGCCATTATCATCTTCTACTACCAGTCTAATTGATGGGTTATAGATACCTGATTCATAGTTAAACTCAATGTGTAACCATTGTAGACAAGATCTTTGGTTGGATCCATCTCTTTGAGAGTGATCAGCTTCAATCCAATCAATGATTCAGGCGATTGTTGCTGAAAAAGTGGTTTAACTGTGGACATCACGGCCGTATTGATTCTACAACGAAAAATTGTGTTAGATTTTCGCTGAGCTTCAATAATCTCAGTTTGACATGGATCACTCAAACGAGATTTTGCTTTAATAGACATCGTAATTGAAGTAGTCGTTGGTGTTATTGAATCATCAGTTGTTGACTGAAAATTATATATTTGTGTTAGCAACAATTTGTTATTCGATTCATAGGCAAGAAAACATGGTAATTGTAATTTTTCAGCTGCTAGAATGAAAAAGGTGTAGAAAAAAATTATGAAAAAGCTCAACAATATTTCCATTTAGCTTCCGTTCGGGTGATCCTCGTGCAATGCTGAACTTAGCTAAAAATATAGCTAATTTTCTGGCGAAAAAAATAGCTAAGTTCAGCATTGCATGAGGATCACCCGGACGGAAGCTAAATGGAAATATTGTTGAGCTTTTCAGAATTTTTTTCTACACCTTTTTCATTCCAGTACATCAGAGCCAAATTATTCGCAGAATTAAAACTTCCATGTTGTATTGAACGTTCGTACCATTGTCTAGCTATATTGCAGTTTTTGCCCATACTGGTGCCCATTTCGTAGCATAATCCCAATGAGTGTTCGGCTTCCATCACTTCTACGTTTGGTACATTAGTCCGCTCTATGCTAGGACATTGTGCTGCGGCCTGTTTTAATAAGCTTTAAGCAATGGAAAGATATTTTTACTCCTAAACCTCGTGCAGTCAATAGTACAAGATTATACTGTCCTTCGGTATTATCGAGATTTGCAGCCTTTCCATAAAACTGTGCAGCGCGTTCGTACTTTTGCTTAACGTCTGTACCGTCGTCACGATACTGATGTCCCGTAAATACAGCCGCTTGTCCCGGATCATTTTGTATGATTCTTTGTCGAAGTTTTTTTTCTGATTGTTCGATGCTGATACCTGTTTGAAGAATTTGTCTCGTATAATTGTCAATTCGTCGCCGAACGATTATAATAAAGTATGGCTCGATCTTTATCTGGAAGTCCCGATAGTACAATCGCTTGTGTATAATGTTTTATTGCTTCAAAATCTTTTCGATTATGAGCATTATCAGCTAATTCCTTTAAACGTTTCGCTGCAGCTACATTGTCATCATCAATTGGTTCAATATCATCCTTTATCTCTATACCACTTGTAACAGATGTCTGTTTGAGTTTATCTATTACAGATGTATCATCATCCAATAATGCCAGTGCAGACAATACAGTGAAGACTGAAAAACCAGAAAAACGGTAACGCGGTGACACTTTTGACCGTTTTTTGTCACAGCGTTACCGTTTTTCTGGTTTTTCTTTGATTAATACAGACTAATTAGAATAGTTTCGAACTTGACAAGCTATCACATCTTGTAGAGCGAACAATTCTCTACAAACTGGTATACTTGTTCAATTTTTACCAGCTCGTCTTCACTCTTTTAGACACGCTTTTTAGATAGCGCAAAAATCGATTTTTTTGGGCTGTTTGTAGTGGCCATTTTAGAATAGTTTGAAGCTTTATTGCAATAACTTTTCGAAAAAGAGCAAAAATGGAGGCTGTTAGCTGGATAAACCGTAGACTGGCAAGGATTTTGACAAAAATACGTTTTTGTCGGTAACACGACAGTTATTTCCCTGACAATTGCTCCCTGGTGACAGTTGCTTCCCTGAGCGCTGCTTCCGCGACATTTGCTCCCCAACAATACCTGCTCCCGTGGAAGAGTCCGAAATGATTTTTGAAAAGTTAATAGTTAATGGGGGAATACCCCCGTCACCCGTTTTTTCCACCAGTTTGTAGAGGACATCTCGAAGTATATGTCGCAACAAAGCTTTCGGTTCCCGGATTTATAGTTTTTGATTAAAAAAATTTTTAAGATTTTTTCGGGTTTTTTGCTCTATTTTTAAAATTTCAATAAAAACTTCATTTTTACATATAAAAAGTTGATTCTAGCGTAGTTCGATAGAGAACATTAACTTGTACAAACTGGGAACGTTATAGGAAAATCTAAATGGGGGAGACCTCCCCCTTAATAGAAACTGGCAAAAAGTTAAAATAGTAAAAATAGAGGAGCAAATGTGGTTGGAAAGCAAGTGTCGTTGGGGAGCAAATGTCGCGGGAGCAACGACCAGTGAAGCAACTGTCGCAAGGGAGCAATTGTCAGGAGAGCAAGTGTCGCGGGAGCCACTGATCCATGTATGCATCAAATTCCACTAAAGTAATTTTTTCTATTTAAAACTAAGTTTTTTTTCATCCAGAATTATTTCCCGTACATGAGATGTTTTTTAAGAAACTATCGGAGTTGATCGGGGGAAATTCATCCGTAAATAAGCCACCCGGATTCCAACATGTCCGGTAAATGGTTCATCCCGACGTGCTGTATTCTGGATGAATAGTTTTCGGATGAGTTAAAAAAAAGATTTTAATAATCTGGATTTCATGACACTTCCTCATGTGAGTTGCTGAACCGTTCCTAGTTCAGGAACGGAAACTGAAAAACCGTTCTCGTTATCCAGAAACTGCAGGACAAGGAACTATGAACTGTCACAGGCCTACTTCAGACAGACTACATTCGAGAAAGCATTTGATCTGGGCTGTTTTATCAAAAGGTGCGTCAAAGTGTTGACTATTCTAAAGCGAACACAAGTTTCTGTCTTGTCTCCTTCAAACGTTATTCAAAAAAGCTATGAAACTATTCTTTCTGTATATAGTTAGCAGATTGAAAAATAAAATAATCAGCATTTGTTCCACTAACATGTGCAACTGGCACAGATGAGACAAAGTGAAAAAAAGATGTCTGTAACGGTCCCACTGAACACAATGCGTCTGGAATATCGATACCTACATCTTGCAGAAAATTTTTTCCGACTCAATGGATATGTCACAGCACTACTTGCTCAATATTTCTTGTTGAAATTTCAAATTTGGGCACAATAAATTTTGAGCATTTGAAACATTGTTTTCCTTGCATGGCATACATTCCCACTTTTACTTGGCAGTCAGGGCACTTAATATCACCATGACAATATGGACCGAATGAGTCGACAATCCACACTAGATAATCAATATTCAAATAGTCTGGTTGTTCAACTGAATGTTGGTGTTCTGTTAACACATCAAGATTAGTGAATAATTTTCTATGACATTGTTTACAATGAAATTCTACTGTAGGTTGTTCTTTCAAAGCGAGTGGATCTACGACGACAACTGAAAGTAGATGACAAAGTTTATCTTTCAATTCGTTTTTATTTTTAATACCATATCGCTCAATATACTGTAATCGTATACATTCTAATTGAAATTGATGGTATTTCAAATGACTTTTATCCAACTGATAATTCATAGAATGAAAAAGTTCCAATTGCTTTTGAAATCCTTCGTTCGGACTGATGTCCGGTCGCTGTTTTATCAATATTTCTAAAGCCTCGTCCATTGTCATTTTATATTTTTTCATCATATACATCAGTGCTATCGTGCCACTGCGTGATCTGCCCGCATAACAATGAATTAAAACATTTTGCTCGTTTCTCGTAGCCAAGTCAATAAATTGGTAACACTGATCGAACTGAGTAAGCAGATCGGTTGAACTGACATCTTGCGCCGGTATGTAAAGACGTATTCGTTGATCATCGGCAGTATACGTTGGTTCATAGTCGAGAACGGTTAGAACGTGAGAGATGTTGTACATGTCTAACATCTGGTAATTTTCAGATGATCCAAGATTACCAAGCCAAACATGATCGTCGATCTGATCAGCAGTAAACATTTTTTCATCGATGATCTGAAATGTAGACAAGATAAGAAAAAGTAAATCATTTTCGAGTGTTTTGTTCTCAGATGATTAAATTTTTCTTCCATTTCAGCACATGGCTCTACCATCTGATGTACAATATATAGCGAAAATATCAGAAAAATAGTACTACGATGAATACGTGTGACCTTAAAACAATATTCTACATATCAATGTTGTTTCTTGCTACACGTATATATCAGGAACAGAAGGTTAATTTATCTTGTAAGAAAAATCGAAGAATAAGATGGAGTTACAGAAGAATACGCAAAAAATAATGAAAGTCAGGAAAAGATGGATAGAACGAGAAAAAAATTCTCAGAAAGAAAACGGAAAAAATAATCAAAAATATAAGAAACGAAACGGAACAGATTATACATGCCTTGCCTAATTTTTGCTAACGACAAATATCGTGCATGTATTCTTTTATGTTCGTCGACAATTAGTCACTTATGTTGACTTTTTTTTCTCGCGTTCTTATCTCATTTACAGTCGATTTTCAATTTGACCTGTTAGATTGCTATAAAACGCTCTCCTCAAAGATGAATTTCCTTCTTAAACTTTTTAACGATGAATTATAAGCTCCTTTTTTTAGCATAGAACACTCATTAGGAGAAAAATTTAGCATAATAGTTTGAAGCGAAATCAAACGCCCGTTTCTGAGATATCTCGAGTTTTTTTTTCAGTAAAAGTGGTGAAAGGCTGGTTGGGCAGAAACGAACGCATCAAGACAAAGGAGTTTCATTTTTTCAAAGTCTACCATTCCTTTCCATAACCGTTCTTGATGCAAGTGACAGGTAAAGAAAATTTAACGGCATTTTAGAAGAAACTATTTGAACTAGAAATAGAAAACTGGTGTAAAATTTTATTGAAGAGCAATCATTTGTAGAAAATATGATAGAGGAAAGTATCTGGAAATAGCTTGATAAAACATAGACTTTTAGGCCAACATCACTAACTAATTTTCTTCGACCATTATCAGCTATGCAACATGGAAAGTATTTTAGAAGAGCCTGGTCGTTTATTCAGAATAAACACCAGCTATATCAAATTTTTTAACGATTTCTGCACAAATGTGCGTTTTTGGCATTTTTCTGACCACACTAACGCAACACCAGAAAACAATATATGCGTTTTCTTGCGCTATACTTTTACCCTGCAAAAATAAACAAGAAAACGATAGCTTTTTGGTATTTAGCTTTAAGGTAACTACACAAGTACAATTTTATGCATGAAAAACGATGATCTTTTCTTGTGTTTTATCGCAAAGTTTTTTGTTTGTGAAAACGCAGAAGCAATTCATGCGTGTAATATTAGAGCGACAGAGTACATTCAAGTGCCCCATGTTTTTTTTCCATTTGAAGCAGTATCATAAGACGAAGGAATAAAACTTTTTTCAGGTGTTTGCAGATTTTTTTGTTTTCTTGATTTATCTAATTTTACACCTCTAATCACCCTATTTATCACATTATTCGAGTTAGCACAAAACATTAGTCTGAAACACTGAAACTGCTACTCTAGGAGGGCAGCCGTTGACAGTAGCGGATCTAGAATTAGTTTTTGGTACGTACGGTATATTATAAAAGTGCGAGATACATGGATCGTTGTAGAAACAAATTATTCTAAGAGAGATCTGCTAGGAAAAACAGTTTTTTGGGTTAAAAGGTACCGCTCGCGGGCAGGATTCGCCACTGGCCGTTGAGCAAATCCTTTGAGCTCTAATGCATAGACATTATAATAGACTAATTTTGTACTTCCTAGACTGATGTTGAATTCTGTGAAGCGGTGAATGTTGTCGAATCATGTTGCTGAATGTTGTTGAGCGGTGTCAGCAACCTGGTTGACCAGCATATTGCGTTATCATAGATTTGTATCATGTCCATCAATTTATTCGGCAGATAATCTTCGTGCGTTATATCAACAATGGTCAGTAACTCCAGATTCTACTGCATTACATAATGTTTTCGCTCCACGATTTTATGTAAATTCTAGTGAACAAACTACTCAGCTTCTTTACAACCAGACGACTGGTTTCAACTGATGCATTACCAACGTCACTACAACTGGATGCTACATTCAAACTTAATTGGAATGATTTACTAGTAATAGTTGTTGGCTGTAGTGATGCTGATAGAAATGTTACACTTGTTTCAAGATGGATAAATAGGAGCCATCGAAGAAAATACTGTGACACCCTCGACACAGTGGGCATCCAGGCGGACATTAGGTGAAAAATCGAAAGTAAAGATTTTAATATTTCGGTTGTTGACAAGTATACTTCCATAATGGGGCCATCTAATCGTGTATGAATGGTTGCTAAAACCTG
>CAJNOQ010008983.1:0-10679 GCA_905250885.1 Didymodactylos carnosus | reverse complement strand
GTAATACCAATTTTTTTCCATTTAGACTCTTTTGGATTTTTTCATCTGAAATGAGACAGTTTAGCGTCATGGACAGTCAGAACACAAAAAACATTCAGCTGGGTGCTCTGAGCATGTATAAGAACAAACAGAAGATGATATTGAAGCCATTTTAGAATTTTACAATATTTTCCAGTAAGCTTAACAAATCTAATACTTAATTGAGTTTTATTTTATATTCAACATTGATCATATATTTCTTGATTTAACATTAACCGTTAGTCTGAATTATGCAAAATTATGATATACGCTGACGTTGAAAAAGCAAATGTTATGAATGATGGTGAACGATATGATTCTTAGAGTATTATTATTGATATTATTGTAGTTGATGAAACAACGAATGGATGACTAATATGAACGTTAGCAGCTGGGCAAAGGTAAAAGAATGACTTGAACGATTAACATACTGTTCATTTGTCAGTGATCCTACTGTGATTACAAACAAATCACTTGATTTGTTTGAATAATATGAATATAGACGGAAGGTAGGATCACGTTGGAAAATGTACAAATCGTATCTTATATTCTCCAAAAAAGGCAAACAGAAGTTCATAAGATCTCTTTCATTAATTTCTTTGGCGGCTTCTTATAAGAAGCATTTAACTTCTATAACAACTTAAAGATGATTCGAACGTTTTAAACAATAAGCGGTCTAATGCCGTTTCAGTGGCATAGTTAAAGAGCTGAAGAATTGAATAAAGACGGTCGTTTTCTCGAATTGTTCATTTATAGGCATGCACCGATTAAAAACTGATATTTTTAGCGTTTTTCGAAAATATATTGTATGAAGAGTATGGCATATTAAATTTCTCTCACAACTGAGTTTTGTAAAGAAAACATTTCTCTATAAAATAAGCTATCAGGAATCTTTCTATCTTTTCTCTTTTGATTGCAATCGCCTTTCTAAAAAGAGCCCATTTATCAGTTTTGGTTATATAACCGAAACCGATAAATGGGGCTCTTATTAAATATTTTTTTATAAGTGCTGAATCGAGATGAAGATTTCTCCTATAGCTCAATTTGTAGAGAAATGTTTGTTCCACAAAACTCAGTTGTGAGAAAAATTTAATGTGCCATACTCTTCGTACAATTTAGTTTCTGCGAAAAGAGGATAAAAAACCGGTTCTTAACCAGTACATGCCTATTCATTTACCACTCGCATACACACCCTCTCCTGCTTCATTTTAGGTTCTTGCTACCGAGACAGAAAATTGGCCACACATTAAATACTCGAGATTCTTCAATTCTTCACTTAAATAAGCAATTACAATTCGATCACTACAGGGTTTTTGTAATTTACATTCGTAAAAAAGAAAGTAATAAAGAAGAAAGGCTATACTTCCGTTTAATTCATTAACGATGACTCCCAAACGACACTGGTCTATCATTGACTGATAATGGGAATTAATGCTGAACTAAACTCTTCTCTAAACATATCTTTGTCCTTTCATGAGATCATCAGTAGTTCCTTACTCACAAATTGAAAAATATACAGTAGGATTGAATGATGGTCTATTAACCATTATGGAACATTAAATGCCAAAATGCAAATAGTCAGAAATTAAGCAAAACAGCTATGTGAAACGTGTTTGTGTAGTTTCGTATGGATAATGCAGCAATATTTTTCGTACATAGATGTTGATGAAACACGAATAAAAGAGTGTTTTCTATTCGCCGCTAAACTTAACGATAACACAATTGTCTTGTGTATGACTCACCATTCTTTAGATCATATCGTTAGATTTCTCTTTAAAAAGAAAAAGACTAAACAATAAAAACCAAAGTCTTTTTCATTGCATCATTTCTGAGGTTGATCAACCGTGGCACAGTGTATATCCAGGCAGACATTAGTCAAAAAAGCGAACATGTACTTTTCCCAGATCCATATAGCGGGAAATATACATCAATGTATAGGCTATTTAATGGCATAATAATTTCTGGTTCGTGCTAAAAAACCTGAAGAAGACTTATAGGCAAAAACTAGTCTCAAAATACGTTAGTAAGAGGTAAAAAAACTCTATTATAAAATTTGATAAACGTCAACTCAAAGACATTATAAATTTTTCAGTCTAGACTTCTTCAGCTATCTAAGGAATTTTTTCTTTTGGGTCTACAGTAAAAGGTAGTTACCAAACTAACAAAGCTTCAATCTCGCTCAAATTTTCGACAAAACTCCTTTATCGATATACTCTAGGGGGAAAAGGCGGCTCTAGGAGCTTTCCGGAGCCCATGAAATGCTTTCCGGAGCTTGAGATGCTTGGCATCGGATGCTACGCGATGCTCTCCGATGCTAAGAAAGAAAAAGTCGCCTTTTCCCCCTTGGGTATACTGCATATCTATAATTTTAGCGCCAAATAGCGTAGTCGTTCTGCTATGAGTTTTCAACGCACTCCTTGTTTTATCGATAAAATTTATTTTTCTCATTCTAGGAACATTCCTGACAACTGAGGTGATATTTGAAACCAGCGGTAAAAATGCACACAGTGGATAAGTTTCACCAGGCACGTGGTCTTTTGGTCTACCAGCCAGAAGAAAACTTAAAAGCGCTTTTGTTATAGGTTATCTTGTGTGCTCTATCTAATGGAACGTTTTTCTAGTTCTAAAAACGTTTTCTAAGTGATTTTCCAGAGATCCGGTCTCCAGAAAACCGCTTAGAAAACATTTAAAAAACTCCAAAACAATTGTATTTGATAGAGAATCATCGATAACCTATAGAAATAGTGTTTAGACGATTTCATCTGTTGATAATTTCAAATTTTAAAATTTCAGTCGGAACTCCGTTTTTTCCCCTGAAGTCCACGTGGTTGCCCACTGTGCTGCACGGAGCTGGTTTAAACTAATTCCGTTTTACAGATATCAAAGCATTTGTTTGACCATTTGAAGTCCGAAATTTTTCAATAGCACGACACTTACTGTTGTTTTATCTACAAGCAATTTTATTAAAATTCATTAATTATTATTATTCATTCGAGATTGAGAAATGCAGCTGAACGAATTTTTTTAATTGAAATAATCAATTTACATCAATACGTGTTTTTTTAACTGAGATAAAAATAGATGCTTGAGAACTTTCGTCTCTATGATGAAATTTTTCAGTGAACAGTACGGATAAAATTACCGGATAGTTCAATTATTTGGAAAAAAAACGTGTACATTTCTGTAACGGTGCATAAACATCTTTTTTTTTCAATTAGACAGTTTCATTTTATTAAACAAGAAAATGAGAATATAGAGTGAGACAACTTAATCTAATAGTGTAGATAAATAGTTCATCAATAACACTAATAAAATTAAAAATCAATGGATTTCAACTAAACAACAGCAAAGTAAGGTATCCTCATCTACAGTCTCTATAAAAGTGATTTTATTTTCTTATCGTTCTTTAATTACTTCTATTGGTCTAAAGTTGACAAAAACAAGCTTTAAGCCTTTAGCTATTTATCGCATCAAATAAGAAACTGTTGAATATAGCCTACATTAAACTGTTAAGAAAAAACTACGCATTTTCGCTTTTAATAGTTATAGAAAACTTCTATTTTTTTGTTTTTTCCATATGTTTAAACTAATAGATTTTATCAATCTAAGAATAAAAATATTATTTTCTTCTTTTATCCTAGATTTTTGAGGTCATACACAATCTTCTCTATGTTTCATGAGTGTTTGTGTTTCCGAAATATTGTATTAGTTTAAATATAAATCATCATCTATCCAAGTTTAAAAGTGAGTAAATATCAACATGAATGTATTATATGCATATGAAGAAAAAAAAATTGTTGATTGTACGTCATTTTTTTTTCTTCTAGAAAATTGTTTGATTATTTCTTCTTTAAATATAATTGTCACGGATGGCCTAGAAAAAAACCGTACATTTTTCTTTTCTTTTGTTTAAGGTACTTGAAGAAAGTTTGAAGATTTAGTTCTATACCCATTCAATAGAGAATTAATCATTCTAGTAGTATTTAAAACATTTATACATAGTCAATGTGCCTACTTTCATTAACAACCTTTTGTTGTTTTTGAAAAATATTGACGATCATCCAATAGAGTTCCATAAATAATGTTTTTTATGTCAGAAGATAGAGAATTTTGTCTTAGTTGATTTTAGATATTCCATATATTGTATTTTTAGCTTGTAGAGCTCCTAAAACTAATTTTTGACAAGATTTAAGAAAGATTAGGTTTTTAAATCCAAAATTTGCGTCTGAAATTTTTATTTTGTACACTACTGAGTGCATTAAAATCTCTATAAAACTATATGATTTGTGAGTGGAAGTTCGATAGACTTTTAGACGGTATTCTCTTAAAACTGTACACACCCGCAAACTGGCCAGAAAAGTCTATTTTTCAACATTTTTAGTCTCAGACTTCCGCAAGAGGATTTGTCCTAAAATCTCGAAGTACAAATCAAAAGATGTAGAATTTTTCTGATACGCTTGAAATTCCAATACAACTTTTTTTTTGATAATTTGTGGCAGTTTTTTCCTTTACTATGGTGTTGAAGTGGGAACATTGAGCATGTATTCATGTTTTAAAAGATTGTTCAGAGGGAGATGACTTCTTTGAGAATCCAGCTCAACAGTTTTGTAGAGCGATTAATTCTCTATTGCATGAGTATAGAATCAAGTGATCTTCAAATATTACAGGAAACATCTATCACTTCATTCTTTCTCTTGTTTTACAAAAATTTCTTATCATGCGAAACTTTATTCTCAAATCAAAGATTTGCTCTACACCTTATGGATTTATATACAATAAATAAAAGCTAAAAAAAATGTATCATCTACTTTTCTATTTCCTATTTTCATTTGATGAATAGCGCCTACATTTTAGGTTAAAATAGTTGAAAGATTTTTCTTGCTTTTTAAACTGCTTATCATCTGCAATTTCGAGCTCGAACAGAATAAATATAAGGTAAAAATTTTAATTTGACCAAAGATGAGACGTAAGTATGTTTTTAAATTACTTTTCGTGAAGTATCTGACGTTCATCTGCTATGGAAAAAAGGATGTCTACATTAGTACTGTAAGCAATAGAACGCTTTATCTTAAATATAAAGAACTCAAATCAAATGGAAGTTGTTGTGCTAACTTTTAATTGACTGCTCTCAAGTATTTTTAATTAGAATTGCTAAAAAATTATAATTATTGTCTATAAAATTGTAATAGAACCTCACTGTTGGAAGATTAATCGACATAATTATTCGCTTAACCAGTTTTTTTGCTAAGAGTTCAGTGGTAAAATCTTGCGTGATGCACATATCTCATCTTCACCTCTATTAAAAAAGCAAATAAACTTTTCAAAAATACTGCGTAGAAAGTTGTCAATAGAAAATAAAGATGATTCAAATGTGATAATAAATATGTGTGATTATATTGATTAATTTTTTAGATGTATTTACAAAAGACCATGAAGGTATATATACTAACTCTTCTGGTTCATGCAATTATCGGGTGGATATGTACGATCTCTGGAGCGACCATTAATCATCACCGTTCACAGAAATCTGTTCTAGTAAGTTGTTTTTTAATCTCCATACTTCAGTCGAGAAGATATCGATCCACTCGAAAAATTTTGTCTTAAGAGACGACCGTTAGTAGGGGGTGCTACTTTACTTTTACTAATTAGTACATTATCCGGTAAAAGTAATAAGCGTTTGCTACTTATTATCAGTAAAAAGGTAACAAATCTTGTTGTTTTATTACTTATTACTTCTTTACGAAATAAATTTTCCTTTATTTTACTTATTATTTTTTTTATTACTTTTCTTCTTATTGGTAATAAGTAAACCAATAAACGATTATTACTTTAAAAAAATAATAAGTAATACGGTAATAAGATTTATTACTTGTTTCCTGGTAATAACTAATACGTTTTATTACTTATCACTTGGTAAAGAACAGTAAAGTGATGCTCCTAAACATTAGAGCCGCGCGGCTTGTTCACGTAACGGTACACTTCGCTGTCAAGTTTTTGAAAAAATTTTTTCGATATTGAAAGTTTTGAACACATGATTAGATTCAGTTTTTTATTCTAAGAATCCGTTTGAAACTCGTTTTTCAAAAAAGTTCATTTTTCATCCAAAAAACCTGGTTTTGAACTTTTCAGAAACCGGATTTTTAATGTTTTAACCAAAAACATTTTTTAAAGCAAATTTCTAAAAATATGCTTTTGTAGAGAATTGAATTCTCTACAAAAGGGCGTATTTTTTTTTGAGTTTACTTGCCATGTACAATTTGTACATGGTTGTACTGTTTCCGACTTACTGTCCAGTTTTTGAGGTCTTGTTTTGATACAGCAACTTGACTTTTGCTCAGATCGATCAAATATACAAAGAACACAGGTAGTTGGGAAAATCAAAACTCTACCATCGTGTTAAGTGTCTCAAATATGCTTGACAAAAAAGTGTGTAACGCTGTGACGCTTATATTTTGGGCTTTTCGGGCAAATCTAATAACCTAGGTGGAACATTTTTTTACCATTAGAAAGCCCGTGAGCTGCTCTACAGGATCGGCTCAATGAATGTTCCTTTTGAAGAACTACTTTCGCAGCAAATCAGGATTTTTGTAGCAGTACTCTTAAAAAAGGGTCGTTTTTCGTAACGCCTTGACGCAACACTAAAATCCTTCTCTTCTTTGAAAGTTCTTTGAACGAACTTTCTAGCTACTTTAGAGTCCGAGATAACCGAAGTTTAGTGCGTCAAAAACGTAACGCCGTGACGTTTGGACAAGCGGCCCGTAGGTTACAACTTTTTCATAACCTGTAATCTGTTCTGTAAAATATTTCACAACCTATAACCTGTTGCCTCGTAGCCTGTCCTGTCCTGCGAAAAAAATTGCTCCAAAACTCTAGTACGAATACTCTTCCTCTTTCTTTTCATTTACTCCATTTGTGCATCAAAAAGCAACAGCAAAAGATCACTTATCTCTAAATTTTCTGATCAATAATATATCGTCAACAACATCTGATCTCAACCATTGTTTTCGTGTTCCTAATACTCTTCCTGATGCGTTAAACACACGTGCAGATGGTGCTGAAGTTGCGAGCACAGCGAGTAATGATTAGGGATGTTTGGTTCTCGATTCGAACCGAGAGTCGCGGTATCGGTTCTCGAGTTAGAACCGAAACGAAAAGAACCGCAGTTCCGGCCCCGAATTAAGAATCGAATTGTGGTTCTCTGTTCTCAGCTTAGAACCGGAAAATAATTTTTCAGGCAGTAACAATTCAACGAAATAGAATTCATTTTATAGTAAACGAAAGGATTCTTTTAAATGATGACAGGCAAATATATCTTTTTGCAGCTTTGTCAATAGTGTGATTGCATTTTGTTAAAAGAAAGGCAAGTCAAACAGTCTCGGTTCCGAAAAAAAGAAACCGTCTAAGAAACTGCAGTTCCGGTTTCACTGTCAGAACCAGCACCGCGGTTCCAGTTCTTCACGGGAACCGAGAACCGAATATCCCTAGTAATGATGTTGCTGATAATCCAAGCTGAGGTTAAAAAAATGAATATTTCTTCCACTAGCCTAATAATGTCTCAACTTTCGAGAATGGTAACTTTGCTTTAACGTAACGTTTGATTTCATCCTCATTAGAATATGATTCTTCTTCATAAGCAAATTCTTGTAGCACATCTTCTGGAGTTATGAAATCATACTTTTTCAATAAAAACCATCTTTCGAGTCTCTTCACTCCTCCCCTTTACAAATGACGCACAGTGTATTTTTTTGCAACTTGAAAACAAGTTACGGACAGCGTAACCTGTCCTAACCCGCGAAGTCGTAACCTCAACCGGTTCTGACTTGCAGGATAGGATAGGTTAATACAGGTTATGCATGACCTGCAGGACTCTAATAATGTGCAGGAACCATGCTTCACTGTCAAACAACATATTTTTTTTAATATTTCAGGAACTCTTTCCAAAATCTCAGTTGCAATTGCCTGTTTATCCACAGTTTCAACATGATTCTAATTTAAACAAAGAAGATGTTCATGTAAAGGATACTAATGATGCCATCGCATCATTGGGTAACTTTCAGGTGCGTCTAGAACGGTCTCCATTTAACAAACGTTTTTATGAGTTTGGATCTAAACGAGCTTATGATGATGAAAATAGTCTTGACAAAAGATTTTATGATTTTGGAAGTAAACGCAGTTTTATTTCGTACGGCGATTATTTTTATGACAATAATGATTACTTAAAGAGATTTTATGAATTTGGTTCAAAATGAATGACGGACTAAAAACATTCTAATCAATCACTTATTTTTTATTCAAACTAATTCAATCAACAACAATTATATCAAAAGTATTGTTGACTGTTGTGGATGAAACAATCTCAAGTTCCTCATCGAGAACAAATTATGGAAATTATTGAGTTTTTTCATGAGAACATTTGTAACGTCAAGAGCATGTTTTTGTTCTGAACTACTTCAGAAATAATTGCATCTAACAAACAAGAACTAAAATAAATTTGTATTATGGAAGAGACAATTGCTGTTGTTTCTAATCATTCTTGTCTAATTATTATCACTCAGTTTTATCAAAGCAAGATAGGGTCCAGTGTCATCTTCAAATGAGAATTTCACGACCTCTTCAATTTTTTCCATTTGGGCGTGGTATTGAATTTGCTAAGTGTCTTACAATTGGTTTAAGATCATACGAGAGAACTCTAAAAATGAATAGACACATTACTAGCTACGGTGAATTTTGTGACAAAATTTGGCAGAAGAAAATCTAAAGATCTATAAATAAATAACCTATTTTAGGTAAAAGAAAACATGAATATGTTTCTAGGTCAGTTTTAGAAGATCGAGATCAGTATTTCAGAGATCTCTCAATAAAGCTATTTTCTAAAAATATTTTCAAGGCTTTTTCTTTCATCACAAGATATATCAAAGTTTAGACCTTCGAATAGAAGCAGCTTCATCTCAACACACGAATTTAGTTTCCATTTCATTCTATTTTCTATTTCTCATTCTCAACCATCCATTTCATCCTTAACAGCATCTTATTTAGCAGCATCATCGTCACCATCACCACGAAATGCAGATGTAAGACGTAAAGAGACATAATTATTTAGAAATAGCTAATAAAAAAAGAAAACTATATGAGGAATCCTTATCTGAAATAGCTAAACAATATCAGAAAGAAGATTGTGTCGTTGTTAAAATTCATGATGTGACAGAACAAATACTGATCCCAAAACATCACCTTGTTTAATTCTTTTAACAGAAGAAAACGGTGAAGATATTTTTTGTTTATTGAGCATGTCAGAATACAAAATAATGTTTAAAATATGTAAATCTTCTCATCTTCTTTCTTTTTCTCGTCTTGTCATATAGTCCAGAGTTTACTTTTATTCTTTTTCTACTTGCTATTAGTATTGCTTATTGCTCTATAATAAGGAACTACCTAAGAAAAATGTAAATAGTTGATTGTCTTTCTAGGAACGTCTTTCTTTAGATAAAGTCTAGAGTGAAGTACTTTTTTTAGATCAAAACTTTGATCAAAAACTGTACATAGCTTTAGTTTCATTTTGTTCTTGTTCTTTATTTGCTTCATTTAAGGTTGATCAATGTTTTGTATATATTAACTAATCAGGAGAGGTGAAAAACATAAAACAAAATCGTTCGAAAAACAGTACTACTTAGATATCATTAGGGGTGTTAATTTAGTGTAACTTTAGAAAATAAATGTAAATGAATCGTTTAGTTTTATAAAATAAAGATAATTTTTGTTTTTCATTTATTTATCTTTATTTTTTAAGTATAAATGATTCATTTACAAATGGACGGAGCTATGATTAGACCTGTGCGCCGTGCTGTCGCCGCCGATGGATAACTAAGGTTTCGGTGCTGCCGCCGCCGATGGATAAGTTAGATTTATGCGCCCCCGCCAAAGGCGTCCAAGTTTTGTGAAGGTCCTCGCCGTAAAAACTTGCTTTAGCATTTCATGTTTAAACCATATTTATCCAATGTAGAAAAATATTTTTATTAACTAAACGGAAATTTTTTGCCGATCTGAAAAAGTTCATTTTTAGTCTAATGGGTCTACAAAGAGCAACAATGAATATTTTTAACTTTTTTTGTCTGCAAATACACTGGAGAGAGCGTACAATATGTTGGTGTAAGCCGCTTGTAAAAACCTTTTTCGTTACCGAGTTATGCCCGAAAGAAAAAGAGGATTAGGGTGTGCTGAAAACTTTTGCTGCCACTGAATCATCAGCTGGTTGACGTTTCGCCTAGTTGTGGCATAAATTTTTTTCTGTAAACGTTCAAACACGTTTTTGACTCTAAGTGTTTGCAGCGCATTAAAGAAGTTCCACGTTGTCTGAGAGAAAAACCCGTTTTGCTTTTCCTCAAAACATTTGGAAACAACACTGACTGCAATGGTTTACTATTTACAATGTTCAGTTGTGGGATACTCGTTGATTACCTAGAACTGTATTTGTTTGAGTGAGTCAGAATACTTCTTTATGATTGGTTCGGATGTTATCAAAAATAGAATATAATTCATTTTGCCTACACTGTAAAAACTAGTCGTAGATTAATAAACTATCAAAAAGGGTTTATTGAGACCAATAAACCTTTTAAAAAAAGCTTTTTCGTTTTTTATATCCAAAAAAACTAAAAAGCGTTCGT
>CAJNOQ010008982.1:0-10679 GCA_905250885.1 Didymodactylos carnosus | reverse complement strand
TCGGAAGTAAGATTTTCCAATTGTGTAAAACACCGCGTTTTTGCTTTAGCTCAGTCAAATTAAGCCGGAACTTAACCATTTTCTCTTCTATTATATTCTACCTAGTCATCATGTATTTAAAATGATGTTGCTAAATTGAGAGCTGACTTGCTGTGAGGTGAGACATTGACAAAGCCAAACGCGTAACAAAAACATTATATTACGATTAATTAGGCGCCTATGTCATCGCTGTTTGATGGCTCCCATTATTTTAGTAGCCTTGACTTCAAATTTTAGAAAGAGTATTTCAAACGACTCAGGAGTTAATCCTGCTAAGCAAATAAACTGATTTGGTTGACAAATAATCGACGAGTACACATTCACCGATAGTTTGAATTTATCATCTCTAAACGTTTTTCGATAATTAAATATCTGACAAAGTCTTTGTAATTATTGAAGATGAGCCGATGAAACTTTTGAGAGCGTTGTAAGCGTATTTTCATAGCTGTGAAAATTGTTGACATTCAAACGAAAATGTATAAACAAAAATAAAACTAACAAGTTGTTGAGTCGCATTGGTAATTAATGAATTAAGAATATTAATTAAACTTAGAATTTTTCGTAATTTGATAAGATGAAAACGGTGAAGGTTATCTTACTGTGCGTTCATTATTTGTTTGCGTAATGAACTTTGTTATGTGACGATATTTCTTATTTTTATTAGACAATTTTTGCAATTTTTGATTGTCAAAAAAATTCGGCAACAGTTATTGAGCATATATCTCACATTTACGTACGGATCAGAGTGTTCCAGCGGCTGTACAAGATATTTATAAAACAGTAGATAAGCAAGAGCAGTAAATTATTTACAAGGTGAAGGAAGAAGGTAAGTTCTAACTATTTCTTAAAGAGAATTTTATGAGTTTATTATAATTTCGCATGGCCATAGAACCTCAGCCATTGTCCTGAACAAGCGTTTCAGATGAAAAAACTCTTTACGTCTCTATGTTTTGTAGTAACTATTTTTTATAGAACATGCAGGTCTCATTTTTGTCTCTGAGTGAACCAGTAATGGTAATACTCCATGATGGTGCAATGGCAAAGCCTCTCTCTTGACTCCCATTTTAAAGAGGATACTTTAGGCTATCTACACATGTAAAAAAATCAATATATTATTATCTAAAATTTTGCCGCTATGAACAAGTTTTCCAAAGATCTCTTGGACAACATAGTTAGAAAAAATAGTTTTAAATCCTTTTTTGTTATGAAAAGATGATCCAGAATCTTGTCTATTGAATAGTGAAAACCACTCTCAATCTCTTTTTGTTTGAAGTTATATGTAAAACAGTGAGCCGTATCTTAATTTGAAATGGATAGCTGAAACGTTAACAACCGAAAGAAGTAAATTGAACACGATACTAGGTGATATTTAGAGCGGCACAAAGTAAAGCAGAACAACATTTAAAAACTACAGACACTGGAGCATATTTAAAATTGTTACCGAAACCTTGAAGTAAAATTTAATCGATGTTTCACCTGCCTCACTTTTGCCATTATGTTCCTCATCATCTTCTCAACAACAACAAGCAAATAATAATCAAAATACTGAGGTTGAGGACATTCTTTATCAGCAACCGATGCTTGCAGAACTATCATCTCTGGCTCTTTATTCTCCGTCACCAATTAATTGATCGTCAACTTATATTTTACCAACACCTATTTTGCCCCTGGTTCTTACATAACAACAGTCATTAACGTCTCCTTCAGCTATCACATCGATCACAGATTTGGCTGCAGCAGTCGAATTAGCTGCTCCATCGTTACTTCTGACTCCTTCACAGTCTACAAATGATCAACCATGTATAAACAAGCAGCAGCCTTCGTCAAGCCGCATATATATCTCAAGAGAAGAACAAAGAACGCAGCAACTTGCACGAGCAATAAATGTTTTTGAATATGACTTTACTTGATGATTGATTTACAGTCCCAGGTCGAAGACAAACGAGTTCAGTTCGTCCAATAATAGTTGTCCGAACACAATCACCCATTCCCCCATCAAACCGCAAGTCAAATTATTCAGCATCCTTCGGTCGTCAATTCATCAGTTCAACAAAGTTCTCCTATACAACGGTTAATACCTCAACAAACTTCACAACCAGCTATCCATCAGCTGTTACTCGTCCAACACCAATTGCTAACCGACAACAAAGTAGGTATTCCAATGCTACGCGATCGTTTGTATGCCTTGTTGAAACTAAACAATCATCCATCGTCTCTATTAATAATTATACTACTTTTTAAATAGTTAGCAGCCCGAGGTAGAGGAAATCGGACTCGTATACGGGAAGGAGCTTCCAAACAACATCAACAGCACACAAATGATGTTAATCAGGATTCCATTGGTATAAGTGTCAATCATCTCCATCCAACTTGTGATAATCCTCTAACATGAACAACAATTACAGAGATGATGCGGGAAGCAATTAATCATTATAATGATTTTAGATACTGGTTTGCAACTGTACACTCGAATTAATCACATGCTCGATGAACTGTGATGCTGTGTATGTGTAGTGTTAGTAGTTATTCTTTTACTTGCTCGTTTATCTAACTAGTACCTGTGAAACTGAGTTTGAAAGCTATTTTTCTAAGATTTTATTTTTATACTTTCTTACTCACTGTTGATCTTATTTTTATTCACGAGGCTTTGTTCGTGTTGTTATCTGCTGTGTAATATATATGCATTTGCGTGTTTGTATATATTGCGAAGTTCAGATCACAGTATATTTTTTCTTTTAAAATAGTACACACTATATATAACAGGAATAAGAAAACAAAATAGAAAAGAAAAAATCAATTTTTTCGTAGCTCTACTTAGATGATTCCTAATTCAATGTTGAATACTATATGATATAACATCAGATTCTTGACAGTCACAAGGTATAAAGTTCTTGAACAGAAAAGCGATATAGTAATTGAAGAGTTAGTTCACTACTTTTTTACTAACATGTTCACTAAAAACTTTCAAAAGACAAACAAGATAAATATGAACTCAAAAGATTTATCTTTCCATCAAAGTTGCTTTTCAACTTCGCTTGATTCTTTCATAGAAGTTAGCGAATAACCTTTTGCAAAATGATTGATTATAGCTACAATTTTGTACACATTTTTTCTATAAAAAAATAAAAACAAACAGCAGAAAATCTCACTACTGAAAACTCTGCTTTTTCTATGGGTTACACGGGGTTTTTTTTTTGTCAAACTTGTAATTTGTCGTTAATCTCTACACAGAGATTTAAACCTTTACCACAACATTTACTATTTTTTTTTGATTATCATATCTAGCATGTTTCAGTCTATAGAAATCATCTAAGATGTCTCATCAACTTGTTTCTTTTCTGGCATAGTGCCATTATCATAATCAATATGGACTTCTTTTTCATTCCTATTTCTATAACTGTGTTTCGATCGGATATATTTCAATATGTCATAATTCTTATTTTTGTCAGATAATAATAATATATCCCAATTAGTATTGACTGATGAAATAAACAAGACAATTGTCAATAATATTAATAATCTATATTGTAAATTATTATTCGCCATTGTTTATCTTGCGAAAAATGATTAAACGAACAGAAAAACTAAAGAATAATAGAAAGATTGTTTATTCAAGCATATCAAGGAAATTAATAGCACATACAAATGAACCATATGCTGAATTAATTGAGACCTATTGATCCTATGTTGTTATGTTAACTAACAGAATTTATATATTCAATTACTCAATCGAACAAAAATTTAATGTTAAAATCAATTCAGTTCTATTAATTTTTTTCTAGAAATATCGACACATTTCGCATAGAATAGATATTTACAAACAGTTTTATTGTTAAATTAAATGAAAAAATTGAATATGTTTAATTTAAAGTATTCATGAATTATATGTATACTATATTTGATAATTTTTCAAGCTCAATTATTGCGAATATATTTAGTTTTTTTAATATTTTGACTAGATATGAAACACATGCACAAAAACTAATTACCTTTTCTTGAAATGAAATGATTATGGGTTTATTTTCTTTTTTAAACTAAATGGGCATATATATAGTTAGTCATATAAATATTTTAGATACTTCTTTGTTTAAGTAGCACATAAAGAGAAAAAAAGAGGAAGAAAAACGAAAATAACAGACGACATACAACAGTAAAAAAAGAAACATCTCGCAGAATGCATCAATTACTAAATTAAAGATGATGAAAAAAATAGACGATACCTATGTATGAATCTTTTAACCTTAGAATGAAGATGTACTTTTATATTAACCATTTTTAATATGAAGAGAACAAGCAATGTTTTAAAAACAGATTTTGAAATTAAGAATAATTTATTATTATAACACAAAAACCATAAAGTATAATAGAGTATCTCAAAAATAAGAATAGAATGGGTTTATTTAGTTCAACAATGGTAATAATTATATGCAGAGATAAAACGTAAGTTCTTATTGTAGAATAAGAGCTAAAAAATCAGAACATTTATGTGTAGATATCAGAACTTTTTTGAATGAACTATTCATTCATTTTCGATGTTATAGGGTTAAAAATGTATAACCTTTTCCAGTTGATTACAGTTACAATACTGTTCTCAAGAGTGAAATCTATTACTATTATTCTCTTTACTCTTGTCATCCCACGAGTTAATTGAAGTAGACGTTGAAATGAAAACACACATACCCATAATATTTTATTGACTGTCGTAACAGAATATCAATATCATTATTCAATTGCCCATATACATTCAACAACTCTTTTCCTTTAAAATGATACATTAATCCGAGATAATATAATGCTTTGGCTTCTTCATCCTAAAAATAAATTTAAAAAAAAATTCTCGCATACAAGAGTTGATCCATATATTGACAAAGAAAATTTCAATGTAGAAGTAGATATTAGACTGGATACTAATATCAGAAATCCGCAGGGAACGAAAAATCCCACAAGAAAGCAGAGACAGAATAGGAAGAAAATTCTTTTGTTCAGGAGACGAGCATGGGACAAAGGAGGAAAATCAGACGTAAGTCTAGTTATGGACATTCAAAGTCCACGTAAGTCCATTAGAATCCAAAGTCTATCATTTCTTCCTTGGTATGGGACCATCTAAAAACTGACAAGGCGAGTTTTCCATGGCGCGAAACTTTTTTCAGCTGCAGGCGTGATCTAATCTGAACGTATAAACAGTAAACAACATTATCGTTGTCCGTCCTGTAGAAAAATAAACATAAAATTTTCGATTTATTTTTGTGTGTATTATCCTAACTGTTTTAAAATAAAACATGATGTTTAGCAAGAAGAAAAGTTTAAGAACATTGACGTTGAAAAGGAATGACACTGTTACACGAACCGATTTTGAAAAGAGACGAAGGGAAAAAAATTTTTTCAACAGGGTCGACATGGGATGGTATTCAAAGTGCCAGAATAGAGTGAAACGGGTTTCTTAAACGGGTCATCTGTGCATCTCTGCATGATACTATCGTACATCCTGTTCCTGTCAAGTAAGTTGATTAATTTTCCGCTGCTGTTAATATAAAGTTCATAACAGCTCCTTCAAAAAAGATAGAGAATAGTGTTGAAATCGTCGAGTACTCATACTTTATTCAATATTTCTTTTGTTAAATTCAAATATGTTTGAAACCATTCAATAGCACTATCGTATTGTCCTAACATGGCTAATGTATTTCCAATAAATGATGTTAACTGACATTCTTGTTCTTTATTTCCATTCGTTCTATAAAGTGCTGTGACATTTTATTGACAAATAAATAGCTAACAAAATTTACTTACTTTGATAACTCTAGTTCTAATTTATAATTGGACAATGCTTCTTTGTACAAATCCTCCACAGATAGAATACTTGTCTGAAATAAAGAAAGAAATACTCTCCATCAAGCAGAAACAAAAACTAAAGTAGTTTACTTTGTCCATGTCATTTGATAATGATTTATCTGTTTGGAATGGAGATTTATTTTCTTTTTCATGAATAAAATTCTTGTTCAATTTTGGTCTTTTAGAATGTTTACCATTATTAATAGTTTCACTGGAAACTGATATACAATCATTGTCGTTTGGTGTTGAGCGAAACTGTTGTTGTTGCTGCTGTGAAAATGTTCGAGATAACAGCGAAGACGATGACGTAGACGATGTCGATAGTCGATTTTTTGGATTATGTAACGTTAGACATCGTGTGTCAATAACAGGTGGTTGTTGATAATCGAACGATGAAACAGACGCTGAGAAGATCGATTCATATGATGAGGATTGATCATTATATTGATTTATAATTATACTTTGAGCGTTTGATGTGTCTGTTGATTTCAATCGTTTTTTCTAAATAAAAAAAAACAGGATAGGTAAATAAACAAATAAAGAAACAATGATTAAACCAAATTACAACATGCTAACTGTTTTTTGAAAAATTTCATTCAGAAAAAGACGATGTTACTACAAACCGTCATGCATAACTACATTGAAATAAACTGTCAGCTATTTGATTCTGAACACTGTTGCAATAGAAAAACAAGTTTAATATAAAACATTTCTTCATAACACAGTTATTGAATGACCAAATTACGAAAAAAGCAAGTGCATACAAATAAACATCTCTTATTCTTCCACCTCCACCATCGTGTACTACCCTTTAAGCTTCAATTTAAAACAGTGTCCATGAAATTACTACTACTACTCACTAAACAATTTTTTATATGTTTCGCTGAGAGAAAATTCATCCTCTGACGTTCTTCTAAATATTTTTTCTTATGATTTAGAAATAATCACAAACTCGCTCGAAATGAATGAGATTTCTTCAGAATAGGTTTGGTATAAAAAACACTCATTGAAAAAAGCCTCGCATGACAATGAATTCTAGTCCTGAGGCTTGCTTTGCGTTCAATGTGCTCAAAACGTTCAGTAATAATAGTACGTAAGTTGAAGTATGCGCTAATCTAAACTGATGAAATAAAATAAAAATGAAGCTTGTAACGTTCAAAACGAGGATTTTACATTTCATAGAGAAATACTTAGCGAAGTACCAAAGAAACATCTTTGCCCTGCATAATCGTGTACTTACTGATGATAAATTTTTTCGTCCAAATCGTCTATGGAATAATGACATTTCTTAGCTGTAGTTTTACAAGTCGTTGCAGATAAGAAAATAAATAGCACCGAGGTTGTAATTAAATCTGAAAGAACGATTTATCAAAAATTCCATAGTATGCGGATAAGAAAATAAATCCGCCAAATAAATAAACCAAGAGCAGCCAATTGTTCTTTAGCATACAACCAAGAGAACTTTTTCTGGATTCTTCTTCTTTAAATGAAAGCTCAGATACTTTAGAATGAATAAACAACAAAGCCTAACTCTTTGTTTCAAAAAATGTAACATTTACTTTCATTACTTCAGCACCTGCGTCCTTTAGGCACGTCAAGTCATAATAAACAAGCAGATGGTTTTATCATACAACATACTACCTATAATATTATAAGTCTTAGTTTATGGAGTGTATCGCAAGACTGGCACGAAACACAATTGCTAATTGGCGCCAGTTCATGCCCGATATCAATGACATCTAGGAAAAGCGTTTGCAGAGAGAAAAGGAAAATTTCTAACTTTCATCAGTTAAAAAACTATGTGTTAGAAGAAACAAAGATCTCAGCGTTCTTCATACAATTATTGAGTTTTCTATTTATGTTGTTCTCTAGCATGCCCTGTCTGCATAAACTTCCCTAGTCGAGAGTCCCGGCAGAAGTCCCGCGGGACTCCCTCGGGACTTTTTTTTCTCAAAAAATGCATAGGGAGTCGTACGGGACTCCTCAAAAAGTCCCGCGAGAGTCTCATACACAAAAAATTTTACTTTTTCAAAAAATCTGTATGAATAAAGAGGCAGGTAGTAAATTCAGGTGTACACAACAATTCAGCTCTCTGTTCCCTTATCTAAGTAGGTCTTATTTTCGCTAGTCACAATGTTACACTACCGGATTTTTGACAAGCTTTCTTTCGAGACACATCTCTTTCACAGATTAATTAAGTCCGTATATATCACAGAAAAGAATGAAAAATCCTCGAAAATAATTTTTAACAAGTGATCGAAAGTTTTCTTGCCCAGCGGTATCCGAAAAAACTAATTTCATCTGTTTATCATCCAGACTAATTATTCGAACTTGAAAATCTATTCTATTTGTTGGCAGAAAATCTGTGCAATAACAACTTTTGATATAAAAGAGTCGCTTAAAAGGAATGTTTCTTATGATAGCTGAGACACTGATTTCATCATATTTTACCCGGTTTTCTCTTCGGAAACATAATGCAATCAGGATCAATCATTCATCTCAGATTCCCTTTAGTTTTACTTTAAAAAGGTTCAAAAAGCAGATTTAAACTGCAAAAAGTTCGAGTATAAAAGTAGTCTACTTCTAAGAAATAAAATGTCTTATACGTATATATATATATACGTTTATATCACGTGGAGCAATCTGTCCTTTTCTAACATTTTTCTTCAAACGAAGAAACATGCTAGACAAAGAGAGGGCGTGTTAATAAAACTACTGTGTACAAGTTTTGATCTCAACTTCAAAATGAGTCTAAAGTATTGACCCTGATTGCATTATGTTCCCGAAGAGAAAACCGGGTAAAACATGATGAAATCAGCGTCTCCGCTATCTTAAGAAACATTCCTTTTAAGAGACCCTTTTATATCAGAAGTTGTTTTCCTTTCTTCTTTGTGGCATATACGGGCTTAGTTAATCCGTGAAAGAGATGTGTCTCAAAAGAAAACTTGTCAAAAATCCGATAGTGTAACATTGTGACTAGCGAAAATGAGTCCTATTTAGGTAAGGAAACAGAGAGCTGAATTTGCTGTGTACATCCTCTAACTTTATTACCTGCCTCTGTATTCATACTAATTTTTCCTTTTCAGATGAGATTATAACATGACAAAAGCATTGTCTGCTCGGCGAACGCATTAAAATTTGATTGCACTATGTTCTCGAAGAAAAGTCCGAGTAAAACATAGTGGAATCATAGACAGATCGGAAACATCTTAAATTAAATATTCAACTCGTTTCTGCATTTTGAGATCTCTTCGGACTCTAGATAATGTAACCTCAAAACGTTATGAGTAAAACGGCGAGATCCACTTTTCCAAAAAATAAATCGAAATATAGCTAGCGGCGTTTTAATCATAACTTTTTAAGGATAGATTTTCTAGAGTCCCTAGAGATCTCAAAATGCAGAAAAGAGTTGAAAATTTAATTTAAGACGTTTTCTATTTCTACGATTCTACGATTGTACGATTTTTCGTTGCGAAGATTTTATAGGGACTCCCGTCACGGGATCCCGCCAGGACTCTCACGGAACATTTTTCAATTTTATTTTGATTTTACTGGGACCGACCCCGCGGGAGTTTATCAAAAAGTCCCGCGAGACTCCCGACGAGACCCCGTGATGGGAGCCACTGGGGCTCTCGCGTGACTTTGACCGGGAGTCTCGACTAGGGTTTTGGAAATTCCCTCCCATACTCCACTTGTTCGAAACCAGATACGTAGCTGTACCTTTACAAATCTTCAGATTCGCATCTGCGTCCGCGGGTGCGAGATTGTGCAAAATACACATATTAGTCAGAATCTGTACTAGATTCTTTCTAATTTGCAAGCAAGTTCAGATAGTAGATTAACGGCTCTCACAACCAGAGTTGCCAGATGGTCAAATCAGAGATGCGGAAGTTTTTGTCAGAATGCGCAAAAAAAACGGAAACGCATTTTCATGGTCTAACTTCAACCGTTTTCACGCGCAGAGAATCAAACAAATGTTTTCTCTAGCACTTTATGGTTTTACTCAATAAAACACAAGCGAACAACAAACAGAAATGTAACGTCTAATAATGTTTAATTAAACGTTAATTTGACACGTTGTTTTTCGACTGTATATTTTTTATTAGAATGAGTAAGTTTAAGCAGTTTTGGCGTTGATAAGAAATAACTAGTCGACAATCACGCCAGCGAGAGTTGCAAATGCGGTACGAAGCAGCTAAATATGATGACCGAAGGCGAAGATTTTGTTTAATAACCCAGGTGGTTTGTTACGGTTATCGTATACGGGTCGTATACGATTCGAATATGCCGTCTGTACGGCCGTAAACGATTAAATACGGGCCATTTATGCACCGTATTTTACCGTAAACCAGGCCGGTGTTTTACGACCGTATTTACACCGTACCGTATACGGCGTGTTTACGGCTTAAATAAGATCATCATATATAGCTGTATATGCACTGTAAATGACCGTACGCATACCGTATTTCTACCGTATATAGGCGCTTCACCGTCTGGAATTATTCGAACGATAGCTTTGCTTCCACCTAATTAATATTAGTTTTATTGTCAGATCACGTACCCAGGTCGAACGATACGGTCCGTATACGGCCGTTTACGGTTACTTTACGACGCATAAACGAACCGTATACGGTCCTAATATTGGGAACAGTAATACGGCCCTATCATAATGAAATTACAGCACGTATACGGCCGTATACTGTGAAAATACGACGTCGTATACGGTGCCGTATTACTGTTCCCAATATTCGGAGAAAATACGGTCCGTTTACGATGCCGTATGAAGCAAATTTACGGTGAAAATACGGATA
>CAJNOQ010008981.1:0-10679 GCA_905250885.1 Didymodactylos carnosus | reverse complement strand
TTTTTTACTTTCGAAACATTTTTCTCGTTCGTTCAGTACTTGATAAACTTTTGAAACAGTCAATCTGGTAGAATAATGATTTCTCCACAGACTGAGATGTCTCCTAGCTCTTCACCATGTTTTCTGATAGAGTTATGGTCATTTTGTTGGAAGTACTGAACGAACGAGAAAAATGTTTCGAAAGTAAAAAACTAAGGTTTTTTCAGAGTAAAGTAATAAACTTTAAAAAATTCGAATCTGCTCAACGAAAGGCTTTGGAGAGTTGGAAGTGGTCTTCTTTTGTAGAGGACACGTTACTCTATAATGCACAATAGTTAACTCAAAAATAAAAAATATGTCTAAAAAAGGAGGGGTTACCGTTAATTTTCTCTCACGGTACGCAACAGAATTTGATAATATATACACCATTGGATCGAGGAAGTCTTCCTCTAGAAACCTACACATATCCCGTTTTGTGGTCAAAATTCACCGTGAAAGTCATAGTCGCCTTTTGGCTTGGAATTTGTTGATAATTTTTTTGAATGTCTGTATACATTGATCCATAATAACGATAAAACAAAACAAGAAGGCAGTCATCGTGTAGCAGCAGAAATTACTGCTGGAATAATATGTGGCTCAAAATATTGGACAGTAAATACGGTATGTTGAGTCGTTGAGAAAATATTCTGAACTTTAGTTTATTATCGTTATTTAGCTTGATAAACTTTGGAACAAATTGACACCATTTTTAAAAGAAGTATTTTCAAATTTATCACCAGAAACATTGACATATTGGGGAACTTGTTTTAAATTAGGCATGGTAAGTTTTCATTAACAAATGGAATATAAAAATACTAATATTTTTTGTTTATTTGGAAGGAAGACGAAGATCCCCGTCGAATGTACAAACCAAATGAGTATATTCTTTCATTAACTACTGAACAAACATCGGCAAATACATTTAATGGAACATCATGTTGGTATTTTACACAGACAATATCCAATTTTGAGTGGCGAGTATCAACAGTTTGGAAAACAATCAATAAACACGCTACAGAATTACTTGATCATCCATTTAAAGCAGGTCGTGAACGTATTGCAAAGTAACTAGGAATAATAATTTGTGTAATTAATACGTCAACTACCTTCATTTCAAAACAATATCAACATCAATTACTTTTGACATCACGCTACCAAATGGTCAATCAATGAGACATCCAGATGTGAATAAGTTTATTGATTCACTAAGAGAAAGGCTCGAACAAGCCATTGAAATCTATGAAAGAACACCATTAGGTAATTAAAACAGCTTGTATTTAGTGATGAAGATATAACTATGTTTCTTCGTATTTTACAGCAAACGTAACCGGACAAGTTGTTGAAATTGATTTTGAGGGAAGAAAGGCTTTAAATTTTATTGAGACTGGTAATAAGATTATGACGGTGTTCCTCTATAGTCAACTCGTTAATTCTTCCTTCTTTTTAGCAATTCAACTATTGACGCACATGTTTAGTAGATCTTTACAACCAGTGAAAGAGAGTATTATTCGAATATTTCCATTGGTATGATACCATGATAACTGTGATTCAACTGTTTGTTCAATTATTATTCTTTATTCTTTTAAAGCTTTGTGAAGTTGAAAGTATTGTATCAAATGATGAAGTAATTCGAAAAAATTTGATTGTTACTCGTTTATGTATTGCAATGACCGATGTGTTGCAGCCATGTGAATAACAATGGCTGAAGAAATCCACACGAACGGGTCATTTTTAAACAAAAGCAAATTCTTCTTGCAAATTTTGCAAAGGATAAAGTTAACTAATAAAAGGAAAAACTACTAGTGGAATTCTATAGGAAGAAGGTAGCCTTATAAACTGTAATAGTTTGAAAGCCTGTAAAAGGTTGTGTCAGGCTATTGCAGAAGTCGCAATCCCTAGATCATGCTAATATGGAGAAACTAACTTTTCAAAATGTCGTTGAAACTATTTCTCCAAAAAATGATTCACTGAGGACTTCGTGAAAAGTTATTTCAAAATGCGAAAGTTCAACATGACAATATATTAGTTCTCTTTCATGGGGTGATAGCCCGTTTGTGTCATTACCGTAGCTGATGATAACGGTTGATTTTCGAAAAATATTCAGAAACCTATAGTAGGTAAAATATCTTCAATACTAACGGAGAATGCTTTTATTTTTGTTAACGTTTTCCAGGAACTTTCAGAAATAACGAACATTTTTTACTAATATTAAGCACAGAGTCTGATTGAATAGATAAAATAGACTAGAAGAAATAACGCTCGGTACTAATGAAATTTGTAGTCAGTGGAAGTGAGCTTGATTATTCTGCTTTTTGATTATTTACACTTACTGCAATCTCAAAAGAAGTAACTCTATATTTTCGACATGATGTATGTCATAACTTACCTTATCCGTACAGCCATAAGAGACGAGTGTACATGAAACTATTGCATTTGGACATGCTTTTTCTTTGTGTTCATTTAACGCGGTTAGTGTCGCAAAATTTTCCTGACATAAATTACATGAATAATTCAAATGATCGTTAAAGATTCAAACACAATTTTTAATCAATCTCTCTGCATCAACCTAAGTTTAAATTTTATCTTTCTGTAGTCTGCCAATAGAGAAAAATAATAAAATGTGCTTCACTGATGGTTAGTTCAGGTCGAAACAGTATGATCATTGTGTTTCAATCGACTTCGAGAACATATTTAAAGTATTGGCAGAATGCTCGAGCTGATCAGGAAAAATGATTGGCTCGAGTGGATGTATTCCTATAGGATTGTAACGCCAGGAATGAAGCATTCCTGATATATTCAGCGACTGCGGCTGTGAGAATAGGGAATTTCTCTGTGATCTGGTTTCATAACGGCCCTTTCAGGCAAAAGAGGTACGTTAACAATTTTTTAAGAGAAAAAGATACGGCATTTTTGGGCCAAAAAATGGTACTGACACTGTTGTATACGTCAAAGTGGCTTAAGGCTCCCAAAGAAAAGGTTTCATCCCACTCAAAGTATTTTTTTGCGCGTTTTTCGAATAAAAAACTAAGAAAAACACAGCAAAAAGGAGTTATTCTAGCTTAACACAGAAACGTATCTGACTGTTGAAATAGCAGCGCTAACTGTTAATTTCAGCTTCAGGCACTTGATCTTGGAAACTGAGAAGTCTTGTTGGATGAGCCAGTGTAAATATAGAAAAGGTGAATGTGGATGAACTTTAGGATAAATTTGTGGCTGTATGAAAGATGTTGAAGAAATGAATGTGATATATTATTTCAACTCTCTGATTTTCTCACGGTGTTTGTCTTTCTTCATATGCTGTACTATCAACTGCCATCCTATGTTCCTAAAATCTAACCTCTAATAAAACTGGCGAATTAAAGACAAGACGGGCAAATAAACTGTATCTGAAACTACTCTCAGATCTAAAAACACCGTGAATTCTGGTATTTCTGCTAAAAAAGTCCCAGAAAAAGAGGAGAAAGGGGAGACGTCTTGGATTAAAGAGGAAAGAAGAGGAGAAGAGAATTACGAACCCAGTCTGTGATTTTACTTTATAAAGAAACGTATTTGCTGATAACTTATCTCTTCACATATAAAACTGGCGAATTAAAGACATAGAAATATGGTATCCTGAAATGGACTATGATATCAGTAAATCATGACTAACATATTATTTTACCTTATAAGTGTTGGAATACATTCCTGACATAATCGATCGCCAGACGGTAATTGACATGGATTCTTGAGTATTAATTCACATACAGGACATAGATATATTTCATTGATGCCCTTCTTATTATGAATATCTTGGCCGGGCATTGAATTTTAAAACTAGAAGAAAAAAATGATGAACTTCTTAAGAACAACCATCTTCGATCACCTACAAAAACACGAATATTTCATTGGTCATGCACAGAACCAAATTCTTAATTGAGCTATGGACCTTAAACTTTTCATTTGTTCGAATATGTAATTCGAACTGCTATGCAAAGTATACATTTGTCATGATTTTCGTTCCTGTTGTGCGTTGTGATGTGAGTGGATTTCTTAGCACCTATTGTTTCTATGTATGTCATGCTTTATTTTTGGTTGCTCTATTACCACCACCCATGGTAGAAGCAAAACAGTAACAGTAACGAAAAGAAAAACATGTTTTTTATTTCTTTTCAGACGTACATTTTCATTAGCCACCAACG
Organism: Didymodactylos carnosus; assembly: GCA_905250885.1. NCBI lineage: Eukaryota > Metazoa > Rotifera > Eurotatoria > Philodinida > Philodinidae > Didymodactylos > Didymodactylos carnosus. The sequence goes on along the minus strand of CAJNOQ010008981.1, from coordinate 6,483 downwards.
TCGTAAGGAAAGCTCTAGATCACTTCGAACTATGATTTCGTGGGTATTTCTCTGTGTGTTTTTCCCTGACAGTCCGTTTGCAAGAGTTATGCTCCGAACGGGAAATATTTCCCGTTCAAGAAAGATGTATTTCCTGATTGGGAAATATGTCCTGATCGAGAAAGCGAAATCTGTTTCGACATGTCTACTTTGAAACACTTCAGCGCATTTTATAACGCTTTCGCGCATGTTCTGGTTGGTTCCTTTGGAAAGAGCACGAAAAACTGCATCGATTGACGCGGTGCCAGGTGAAGTTGACGCGCTTCTGTCACATCTGATATTATAGAAATGTTAAATAGAAGTGGGATCAAAATGTTTCCCGATCAGGAAAGTCATTTTTGTCAAACGTTAGAGTAAAGGAAAAGAAAGATGGAAGAAAGAAAAAGAAAAGACTAAGAAAAAGGAAGGATGCAGAATTATAAACACGTATCATCGAGTTCTAGAAGCGTAAGAAAGATCTCCTGACTAGTCTTCAGGTGATAAATATGTTGAATATAACTAGATCCAGTGTGTATACTTTTCAAAATAAAAAATATAATTAAGTTTCTCATCCGACAGTTAACAATGATTGTTTCTACAACACTCTTCAAAACACTTGTAAATTAGTCTGTTCGATGCAGTTTTTGATGCTCTTTCGAATGACATATTTGGAGGCCAATTTTGATCTAGTTATAGTAGAGAAAAGCGAGGTTTACCGGACACATGCTCTGAACATTAAGAGCCTTCTAGAAACATCTCTCTTTCTATGTACTTCTGGCGCCCGTTTGAAATAAAAACCAATCCACTTTGTAGCACAATCAATGCTCTATCGAACGATATGTGTCTCAAAATAATTCATGAAAAGATCAAAATGGGACAAGATAATACAGAAGTTAAAGTGCATATTACGCTTTCTAGCGTTAAAAATTCGGTGATTTCACAAGAAAATTTGCCAAAAATCGAAACCAAGGCATAAGAACTGGAATTTTACAGGAAATGTACAAAAAACTAAGGGCTATCTCACGATAAGATCAAAAAATGGTCTAGCAGCTTGCCTCAATAAGCAATAACCTTAATAAAAGAAATTAGCAAGGTAGGTGAATAATTTTGACGGCCACTGTAGATATTTTCACTATCGTTTTTAGAATGACTCATCAAAGTTAAAGTTTTAACCATACTACGTAAAATGTCAATAATACTGTACAGCGTTAAGAAGAGTACAGTGCATAGTATCGCATTATTTTTCGATCAGGAAATACATCTTTCCCAAATGGGAAATAGTTGATCTTTCCCGAACAGGAAATATCCTGTCTTATTTCCCGATTGGGAAATAAAAATAAGGGATTTTTCAGCAAAAAGTTGTTTTAGCATGGCACGTAACCAACGATCAAAGAGGAGCTTCAGCTTTTCACATAGAGCAAATGTAAATCACCTAAGCAACAGAATAAAACTTGGCCGCACTCCAGACGTCTTATGGTTCATGAGATAACATCTTTCCCGATTGGGAAAGTCTCCCGATCGGAACATATTTCTCGATCGGGAAAGTGCAAACGGACTGCCTGACATATTTCCATCTACGGACTTTTTCGTTACATTAGTAAGAAACCAGTAAAAGAAGTGTATGTACTACGTAATCAATTTGTGTACAATGCCATTCTTGATATGCAGCTGACTATCTCAAGAAAACTGTTTATAGTTTTACGGCTTAATAATTGTACATGTCATTTAATTATGTATATGCACATTGGTACAAAATCTGGCACCCCTACCAGATTATGCCATGTAAAGAAATGGACCATCAGACTGGCAGATTTTGTTTCTTTTCATTCATCTTTTGTTTTGCTGATCAGCTTCTATATAAGTGATCTGTAATTTAGGGGGAACAAAATGTTGCGCACTAATCTGTTAAATGAAAAACGTCATTTTGTTATCTGACATTTAGAAAAAGAAAATCTAATCATTTTCGTTCAATAAATACGATCTAAGTTCCTTTTGTTTAATAACGCATAATGTCAAGAAGCAAAAAGAAGATAAATAACAGCAAATTTTACTTCAAATCATTACAAAAGTGAAAAGCTAATAACAAATACAGGAAAAAGAAAGAAGACTCTGCGCAGATGAATTACAGTCACTTCTGAAATAGATGATACCACGAACAGTAACACTAGCTTTACCATTGATCGACTCAACGACATAAATAATTATTTATCAAAGTGATAAATCTACACATAACAAGGAATAGAAGGAAGAGGTCTACAAGAACAGGGTCATGTAACACATAATCTAGTCGACTTACACACCCGAACAGAAATGACTGAAGAAGGACAAAACTAAGAGAAAGAAAAAGAACGAGACGACGACGAATAGTTGCATGACGCCAGGTGCATATTTTTTTTTGAGTTTATAACAAGTATTTATTTTAGTAAATAATGTCTTTTTGTTGTGAATATCAAGTATCTTTCCAGTAAAGAATTGTTGGTATATAATGTTTTTTTGCTCTAAGCTGTATGATAACAGCACTTCGTTATACCTCATTATTTTTCGAAAAATAAAACCGTACAGTTAGATCTGCTTCTTTTTTATAAACTGATAAAGGATGAGTGAGAAGTAAAAGTAGTCTGACACTAGAAGAATAAAATATGCTATTCGAAACAAGTTTTTCAATCATTCTCTATCTTTCAGCTGGATTTTTTCTCAAAAGTGGTTTAAGGTTGACCTTCGTACAGTTTGTATTGCGATCATGAGGATAGCAATTGTATGGAACAAAAACAGAATTATAAAGCTGAAAGTCTAATACCGAAGGAAACTATTTGACACTTGCTGCGTAATCATTGCCATTGTAATTCATGATCGAAGCCATTTGAACGGTATTATCTGTATCTATGACAGCTGATCTTGTAGAACCTCGTTTAATGTAACTTACATGATGTACTAGTTGCAAAAATGGTTGTTTGCTGCTCACAGCTAATTAATTGTATTTTTTCCAAATTACGAAGCTTCCTTACTTTAATTTTTTTTGCGAAGTACACGCCGCTTCTAATTCTTCAAAAATATTCTGTATTATTCAGCTTTTCTAGTCTTTTGGACTCATATGTCTAACACAGTGTTCAGATGTTTTTGCGCAGTGCAAGTGCTCATAAAATAACTCAGAAGTATTTAAAAATGTTTTTGAGATCTTCTTTTATTATATATAAAGAACGTTCGATACGGAAACGATAGAAATCTGACATACAATAACTTCGTTCACTTTATTGTATAAAACACTCTCCATATACTCTCTTGTTCCTGATTTTTTATTATTCTAAATACGTGTACATATCCCGTTCAGTTTCATAATATAGTCTGTTCAGAGTGGATTAAATCAATAAAAGATCACTTACAGGCCAAGAAATAAATACAACTGTTGTTCTACTTATCATGCAGCGACGCAACTGTGTTTTTTCGCAGAAATTCCACCTACATAATATATACCATGGGGTCGTGGCTTGATCTGAACTTCTGAAATGGATATATTTTTGAGCTGGAAATTATATTTCTTTTACTAGAAACCATTATCACATACACCTTTGCTTTTTATTAATAATCAAAGTACGGGAAAATTTCATTTAGCAGGAAAATGCCTTAAATAGAGCCTAATCCCATTTGAAATCGTTCCGTCGCCTCTACTTTTAAGTAAAAAAAGAATGACATGGATGAGGATTACGCCTGGGCATTTATCGTCAATTGCACATGCGCTATTATCGACAGTATATTTTTCCAGACGATAACGAAAAACAATTGAGATAGTGAGGCATACCGACTTCTACTTTCACAGTACATATTTTTTAGTTTTAGTCACAAAAACCCTATGATTTAATCTAGGCCCCAGGATTTCGTGTTATACGACAGGACGCGAAACTTTCGTATGCCGTCTCATCCCTAAATTGCAGTATAATCATGACTGTGGTGCATATCAGTCAATCTTGCCACCTTCACCCATTCTTTTCTCTTCAAGTCTCGTGGCAGGTGCAGAACGCGGTGAAGAGAAAAAAATAAAAGGAATGATGAAGAGAAAAAAAAGGCACAGGATTCTTCATATACTAATAATATACACAGAATTCCTATGCACATGTCTATAATAGAACGAACATTATTTCTTATGCATCACTCTCACATCCTCGAACAATAGAAAATGTAATTTTTTTAACGATTCATTCTGACATTGACCAACGTGGTCGGTGCGTGATCAAAATGTGTACTATGTCAATGACCGAAGTGAAAAAAGCTTCGTCCGCATGATCACGCATATAAATTGCTGTGTCATGTTTATATCAAACATATTATAAAAAAAATGGACCACTAACAGTTACACACAACCAAAAAAATGACACTCAACGACGACTCCAGCATCACTCGTGATGTGAATACTACCTTAATCTACAGCAAGGCCCTGCCTTCCAACAGCGTAAATGAACAGTGGTTCCTCAACATCAATGTTTCGAGTAATGGACAGCGCGAACAAAATTTTGAAAAGGATATCGTCCAGACCACAATACACGACATTCGAGGCCACGAATCGGACACACACATCGACGTAACCGGCTTCCAAGCCATTCATTCGCCAAGCACAGTCGATGCCGATCTCATTCTCGATGGAACAGAGGAACAAATAAAGGAAGCATATTATGGTGAGGTCGAACAATTGCTTAAACGTGTCACAGGCGCCAATCACGTTGTTTTCTTCGATCATACCGTACGAAAAGTGAGACCAGGTCAGGTGGACAGTTCCCCGTCGACCCGCCAGCCTGTGCAACAAGTGCATGTCGATCAAACGCCTATTAGTGCTCATACGCGAGTGAAACGACATGCATCCGACGTCCCGTGGAAGCGTTTTCAATTGATTAATGTATGGCGACCACTGAAGAATACTGTATACGATTATCCACTCGCTGTGGCCGATTTTCGTAGTATCGATGTGCTCAACGATCTCATTCCAACTATACTCGTCTATCCGCCTCCGACGCCCAATGGAGAAACTTATTCTGTTGTTCATAATCCCCAGCATCGATGGTGTTACTGGTCAAAGATGACACCGGACGAGGTGATGCTCTTGAAATGCTATGATAGCACTAGTCGAGCTCTCTCAACGGTCAAAGCGAGCGCGGCTCAAGTAGACGAGACGTTATTGAGGGATGTGGCTGGTTTAACGCCTCACACTGCGTTCTACGATGCTGAAGGTGCAAAGGAGGGACCAGCTAGACAGTCGATTGAAGTGCGGGCTCTTGTTTTTTATGATTAAATGTTGTGATTTTTTGCTCAATAAAGTTCCAAGACATTAGAATCGGTCGTTCTGTTACTCGCACGGTGCAATAGCACAGAAAAATACACCGTATCGCAGAGAGAAAGAACGCAAGGACACAAAAGAAGAACATCTTCGATGACAGCATTCGAAAAATACCTTTCCAATTCATAAATTCAAAAAGCAGAAGAGAGTATCTTCTACCACTCATCGATTCTCAGTTTCATTTAACTATCATTTTTATTTATAATTAAGAATATGTCGCCAAGATCCTAGTAGGAAATAGACATGAAGTGCGGTCTAAAATAGCCTGTTCGATACGGTTTTATTCGTACATTACAAATATGGTATTGGTTTTTATTAGAAGCGCAAAATAAGTGAAAAAACTTGATTTTTTTCGACATTAGATCCAAATGATATAGGCATGTCGAATAAAAAAATTTCGTTATAGTAGTTAGGACAAAAACTGTTTAATTATTTTATGTGCAATAGATAGACTGTACTCGAGGGCAGCTCTCAGGAGTAAAATTGAAATGGTAGGTATCTACATAAAAAGCAGCAAAACAAGTTTTTGATTGATAGTACCTGTTTTTCAGCAAAACTGAACAATTTTAAAAATTCATAGTTTTTCAACAAAGTGGTTTCTAACAAAATTGGAAACAGTAATCGATGCAGTTTTTCATTTCGCATCTAGTCATATACTTTTAATCTCATTTTGAGTTAGGAGAATATCCACTAAAAACCAGCGGGGTCCTTTTATGCTTCAAACTTTTTAAAAACCTAGAAAAACATTTTATTCTCAATATTCTTATACAAATATATAATATATGCTCTTTCAAATACCGTAAGAGCCTGCATCGACCGCGCAACTGCATGATGACCGAAATTAGGCCGTTATACGTAATTAATGTCAATGAGATTTGGTTCGCAAAATGAGCAAATATAAGATAAAATAGCATCCAAAAATCCGTGGAAAACTCTTGAAAATTTCTTAATAACATTAAATTGTTTGATCCACTTATGCGTCTCATTGCTGACATAATTAGGAAAACTTAAATTCGATACAGCGACATTACCGCGAACGACATTACCGCGAATACAGAGAACGACATTACCGCGAAGACTTGTTTGTTGGAAAAGCCGAATAAATGAGGCCAGTTTTGTATTTTGTACATCATGTCTTCAAA
>CAJNOQ010008980.1:0-10682 GCA_905250885.1 Didymodactylos carnosus | reverse complement strand
GTCTCAATGATATATTGATATTGACCAGCGTGAATATTACCATTGTATGGATTAAATATCAATTGATATTCTTCTAGGAGAACTGGTGGTATTGAAATGTACGATTAGTAGTGTTGGTGGTCAGTATAATAAATTGTATAAAAAAAAGCAAACATCATTGATGATTTCGATTTTATCTTAATAGGTGTAAATTCAACAATTCAATGGAAAAAAATTGACAATCCAAATAAAGTCTTAACCACTAATAGAACTTTGATTATTGAAAAGTTTTCATTATTAGACTATGGTGAATATGTTTGTACGGCATCAAATTTATATTCGTTTAAATCTAAAAATATTATATTAAAGAATCCTAATCGTCATTCATTAAACATTCATGTACACGGTGATATTCAACCTGGAAACAAAGTTGAATTAACGTGTATCAATACACAAAACAAATTAACAACACATAATGCTATTTGGTTACGTCGAGATCGATCAATATCATCACACACAATTATTGATGGAAATAATTTAATTATATATCCATTTGATGTTAATGATTTAGGCTTGTATACATGTGAAACATTGGAAACAAGTGATAATGATATAAAACAACAACAAACTATAAGATTCTCAAATGATTATTCATATTCAATTGTGAAAGATACAGATCCACCGCATCCATACATTTATGCTCAATTAGAACCACATCATGTTGGTGAGACACTGGCTCTTATAGCAGTCGTAGGTTAGTATTGACTTTTTTAATCGTACACTCTAATATTTACTATAACATGGTCAAGATAAATTGTATACAGGTTGAATAGTCGAAGTTTGAACTTGGATAGACTACGGAAGAATGTACAAAGGATCAGAGTGTATTGTGGTGTCTTTTTACTGATTTCGCTAACTGTTAATCATAAAGATCAGTCTATTTTATTGATTTAACCATAGCAGTTTCTAATAATCAATGTCATCGGTATCTCTTCCGCTGAGCTTCTGAACTACTAAGTTCTAGTCTGAAATGGAACCTTCTCTAAAAATTCATTTCGTGTTAAGTACAGTTGTGTAATACATAGCGACCCAATTTACTTCAAGAGCAGCTTTTTGCAAAGACTATATTAAATTAATCCTTAAATAAAAACAGTTACTGTTCAAACATTATTAAATAAGTGAAATCTTCATTTTTCTTGATAAAGTGTTTGATTTGATGGGTGATGAACCCTCGTTTATCAAAAATATTTTGATGTTAATAATGTTGATATTAACAACTGTCAACTTTGGTAAGACACCGTTGATGGTTCAGCGTTTCAACGGCCGATTGATTGAACGGAAGATTGATTATTTGTATTTAACGTGTGAAAGGCGTGTGTTTCCCTAAGAAATAGTTAATCTTAGTATTTCAATTAAACACACTTATCATAAGAATGATTATTGATTATGATCATCGAATGATTAAACCTTAAACTCGGTGAAATAGGCTGAGATATCATTCTGTTTTGTCCCAGAACATCAAGTTTTTTGGAGTGTTCCCAACCAGTTGTTCGAGGGGTACTTCGAGTGCTCGAAAATATGCTTTCGATGGGCCTTTGCCGAGGACTCGAATCTTCGGAAAATGGCTTCGGACCCTCGATATAAGCTTTCGAGGGGTATCGATTTCGAGCCCTCGGAGGCTCGAAAGTCCCGAAAACCTCTGTACGACGGCTAGAAATTTTTCTAGAGGGTTCGCTACCTATCTGAAACCGAGGGCTCGAGATCGATATCCCTCGAAAGCTTATATCAAGAGTCCGAAGTGCCATTTTTTTTCGAGCCTTCGGCGAAGGCCTATTTTCGAGTACTCATCGCACCCCTCGAACGACTTTTTCCATTTGCGTGGGTTTCTCTAATTTGTCCAAAGAGAAGAAGCAGTTATAACTTTCCGACTTCAACAACTTGTTCTGATCTGGTAAGGAAAATTATGACTTATGGATTGATTTGCAGAACCGAAAAGAGAGCTATGTCATCTATGATTGATATATGGTGATGATCGCATGGAAAAATGAAGAAAACGTTCCAGTGGGCGAAATAGAGCGACGTGTCGTTCTGATACGCACATCAAACTCTTTAGAGTATCGTTCTATTCTGTCCAGGAGTTTAAAAATTAAATAATATTTAATTCATAAAATTCGATCGGTCACTCTGATGAAGTTGAATAAAAAGAAAATTTTAAAGTTCGCCCATAAGATTGATATTGTAACTTCTACCTATACACTATATGTTTCAACAAAATCTATATTGCAAGAATGAGTCATTGCTTCTTGCAGGACGTTATGAGATCGTATGACAAAAAATCATATGAACTTGAGAGATTTTGTATAATTTCATAATTAGCAATTGATACGGATCAACAGTCTCACTGAAAAGATTTTATAAGATCTTGCACATCTTCCCAGCTCCGATATGAACAGCTCTTTATCTCAACATGTACCCTTTTCTACAAACTATATGTTCGTTAGGGTGACATAAAAATCAGAGTCAGATACACTCTAGTTAATTTTATTTCAATCCGAAAAATTGACAGAATGAAGAATAATTTCATCATGAATATGAATAGTTGGTGAAAATATAAAATTCATTTTTTTCTTACTTTCTTGGTTTCTGTTTCTGTCTCGATATGCATACTGAAGGAAAGAAAACCGGCAACAAAGCAGGAAGAAACAGTGATATATTTTGAACTTCGTATGTGAACTAGAGTACTAACTATAGTGTTGGATACCGTGAAAACTGAAGTGAAGTTATCTTAACCCAAAATGCTTCCTTACTCCGTCGAAATCTGTGCACTATATAACGTAACCGACTACACTGCTTTCAAATATGTAAGTTTCAAAATGTCCTTCTCTCTAGAAGCAATCATTAAATTTTAATCTACGGTTTATTTATTGACTTCGTGAAATCATTTACGTTCCCGACCAATCGTTCACCTTCTGTTTTGTTTCTAGCTGAAAAAGCTCATGTTTACAATTGGTCTCGTCGATCGAATGCTGAATTTGATTACACAAGAACAATTGTGAATGATAGTTATCTGCTCATCAACGATATTCAAGAGAGTGATGCTGATGAATATGTTGTACAAGTTGAAAACAATTATGGTATCGGTTGGCAGAATTATATTCTTCATCTAAGTTCATTATTACCAGCATCGTCAAATTCCACAGATGAAACATCCGTACGTGGTCAAATTAATCCAAATATATCATTAACAATCAAAATTGACATAAATGGCAATAAAAAGAATGGAGCACGAACAATCAAATGTTCAACTAGTAAGTTATTTTGTTATATTTTCAAGTTCGAAAGTTGTTCAAAGTGTGAACTTTTTTTTCTGTTAGCCATAAGAGATGCATTTGTCTACTGGCGACGACGTCTGAGAGAATCACCACCTGTCTCTTCTCTTACCATTGAAAATGATACATTAATAATCATGAATGATATAAATACCAATAGTGATATTGACGGCACGTATACATGTTTTGTATTAAATGAAGGTATGGTCGGTATCCAAAGTATTATTATTGATACTGACGGACGTGTATACACAAAAGCTGATAAAAAAATATCATCAAATGGAAAATTAGTTTTAAGAGAATTAAGTGGTTCAACATTCCGACGATTCGAGTTAGATTGCGTAGTGGATGGTAAGAAACTGATATAATCATTACAATATTAGTGTCGAATGTGTGATGGAATAAGTTTTTCAAACCTGATAAGTCTATTTGAGAGAATGTATTGTAACGAGTATAGGACCATATGAGAGGACCGAAGAGTCTCTGCGTCAGACTAGCATTATGAACAGAGCTAAAGTTGATGGAAGTAACAATGTAGGCAATAATGTTACAAGTTTATCAACTGTAGGAGAGTTATCAGATTATCGAAATTGACAGTTGTCAGTATCCTACACCGATAACGGTAGCCGCTCTTGTATAGGACGAAGAACAAACTTTTGTCCCAAAGTATTTGCTACTTCTATATGCTCTGTGTCAATTAGATGATAATGCACTTATTACATACAAGTTTAACGGCGATCGAATTGCTGATGATGTTGAACAACAAGGGCCATTACTGATTATCAATCAACCAGAATCTCATCATTTTGGACTTTATACATGTTTGGCAACTTTTCATAATCAAACAATCGAAGAATCGGTAAATGTTGATGATTTTACAGCATCTGATACGTCAGTCGAAACACCATTTATTATTATTTATTCACCAAAGCATCAAAATCATTCATTATACATTTGCACCATCGGTACAAAAAAACAAAATGATCTCTTTTTTCTTTTAATTTCTTTTTTATCTTAGATCCGGAAAGTGATTATGAAATATGGTGGGTACGTCGATTAAAGATTCTAAATTCCGATACATATGTTAAAAAGGGACAATTAATATTTGAAACGTTAACAAACGATACGTATGGGGAATACACTTGTACAGTAAATACAACAAATGAAGTATTATCAAAAACAATAATTATTGATGAAATGGGTTTTCGAATTAAATATGATGTAGAAAATTTGAACTTGAACCTGACAACAGGCTTCTATTATCTAAATGAGACAACTGTTTTGCTCGATTGTTTAACGGGTATGTTTTGTCAACTTCTATACATCCTTTCAATTTATTTAATTTTTTCTTTTTTCAGATGACAAATCTTATGTAAATTGGTACACGCCGTCAAACGGATTGATAAAGTCATCAAAAAAATATTCAATGATTAGTGCAAGTCAAGTACTAATATCAAATATTAATGAGAATGATCTGGGCAAATATCGATGTCAGGCAAGCGTATATGATGCTGACAAAAATGAAGTTATTGTTCGATCAAAAGACTTGATTATTGACAAGGTAGGTATCTAACTGAAATAAACAAATTTTTGAATATGTCAATTAAAAAATAGTGCTATTATTCAGCGTACATTCCATGTATAGTTTGTAGTTTTGTGTAAATACTGCTTACACGGCAGTTAAAATTCGGTGATTATATATTTTTTTATTAGATTTTAGTATTTTTTAATAAAAAGTAATGAGAGAATATGTTTGACAGAAAAAAACCTTTTTTTCAATCATATTTCAGACTATTATTTTATTTTATCATTATGTTGAAGGACTACTGTTAATCAATTGATCTCGAACCTCTTGAACTTAAACCAGAATTATTAGATTGCTCATCCACACTGTTTTGTTTACTCGTTCTCGACTTCCTCAAACAAGTACCGTGAAGGCTTCCAATTCATGGAAGAGAACAATTGAATTTGTATAAACTAACAAAATTTTAGAGGCATAAAAAGTTAGTTACAAAAAGTAGTTAAAATGATAAGCACATAAATAATTACGACATTACAATCCCATATAATACTTTTTAAACGGCAGATTCAAGGTTCCATCTAAAAAAATCAAATATTTATATAAATTTTTGAAAATTGAGCAAAAATCCCATGCAGAACTTAAAAATTTGTTTTCATAAAAATTACGGATCACAAAACCGAAAAAGATCTTGAAATATATATTTGAAAAAGTGTGCTCTACAAACTGGTCGAAAAAAAATGGGTGGAGGAACACCTTCTCCTTATGAGAATAAATTGTTTGTGTTAAAAGTGAGGAAGCAAAGAAGAGATTGGTGGCTTAATTTTGAGTATATCAGATGTACAATATTTGATTTCCAACAAGATATATTTATCATTACATTATATACAGACATCAAGTTTGCGTCTGTGTGTACCGAACCACACATAACAAATCTAAATTTAAAGTTAAATTACACGCATATAAATCAACTCTGTAGTGATAAGGGTGATTCTTTTGAAAACACATTTACATCGACTTTGTCCAAATTGTTCGAGAGTAACAGGACTAGTACAAATCGGCCTCCTGATGACGAATATCGCGTTTAAAAAGTTTGGTGGTGGCCTTCCAGACCTGTGGAAATCCCATTTCCCAGTAGAACAGTCCTTTTGTAGACATTTTCACCATTCTTTAGTGAAACACTTTTATAAGCTGGTACCGTCAGATTAGCTTCTATATGTACAGAGCTACAAAATCATTAGCGGGCAAAAAGTTCCAAACTCGTTTTCTCCCAAAAGCAGGCCTTTTTGTAAACCATTTTCCCCCCATAAAATCATATCAACACAAGGCAACAAGATATGCATTCGATGCGCCTTTTCAAGTTCTATCCGGTGAAGTGATTCGCATTGCGATTAGAAAACATTTAATGCTAGGAAACAATAGCTTTTAAAGGCGGTTTTCCTCGCTTTTCAAAGTTTGAGTACGTGCTGCATCATTCTATTTCAAAAGAACTTGGCCAAAGACGAACACCTGTTTTTCTAATAGCCCACGTCAAGTACATGCGAGATATATGTCATCCCACGTCTCGGAATCCCGTAGAATGGTGCAGCACGTACTCAAACTTTGAAAAGCGAGGAAAATCGCCTTTAAAAACTGTTGTTTCCTAGCATTAAATGTTTTCTAATCGCAATGCGAATCACTTCACCGGATAGGACTTGAAAAGACGCATCGAATGCATATCTTGTTGTCTTGTGTTGATATGATTTTATGGGGGAAAAATGGTTTACGAAAAAGGCCTACTTTTGGGAGAAAACGAGTTTTTTAAATATTTTCCTGAGAACGTAGTTAACATTTTGGAACTGGTCTGGAAGGCCACCATGCCGTTGTTTTAAAACTTTTTAAATGCGAAAGTCGTCATCAGGACGCCGATTTGTACTAGTTGTTCTTGAAAGAACAACCCATCACCAATCACTAGCTGAATGGCACTCAGACCGTCTCTTTATGTAGCGAACAGAAAACAGAGAAAAGATATATGAAGAAGGCGTCTACTTCTACACATGTTATATTTCACTTATCAACAAGAGAAAAATAAGAAATGGAATGAAAATGAAAAATTACACTTAGATCCAACACTTTAGTCTTTCTTACAGTTTTCATCAGCAATCGACAAGTCTCATTTTGTTAGGCTGATGCAGCTCACGTGTGTGTACATTCTCATTTAGATTTGGCATAGTGAAAAACCTTCTGAAAGATTTATCTCAAGTTTTCGCCAACAGATTCTTTTTTTTCTTAACATCTGCTTTAACTCTTCGCGTCCAAATTTACTCTATAGAGTCATTGTAAACACACTATAGTGTAATCATCAGTTTGTCTGTACAGATAGACTGCGGACCAGACCCAGGCACAAAAAAAATTGATCCTAAAAAGCGTTTTTTTTCGTTTTTAACGATCAAAAAACGCGTTAAAACAGTCTTTTGAACATGTTACAAACCCGTTACTTTTGCGTTAAAAATGTACAAAAAACGCGTTTTCAAACGTTTCAAGAATGCGTTTCGTAACGCGTTTCAACTGAAACATTTAACGCGTTTTTGATCGTTAAAAACGGAATAAAAACGCGTTTTGGGATCGAGTCTGCTACTCCTGAATTTTCGTTAAACCAAAGGTGAGACTTGGCTACCCAGTGGGACTTAATTTAAAAATAGTGGAAAATCTATCATAAAGGAAGTACAAAACTGATGATCGAAAATAGAAAAAGAACGAAAAGTCGATGATATTTCTTCGATATTTTGATTGTACTTATATACTCGGCTGACCGCAAGGTAAGATGGTGAATGATTAGTTGCGTTTTTCAACTGTTAAAAACGGAATAAAAACGCGTGATTTTTTGTGTGCCTGGGGAATGTGTTTTGCCACATTCAGTTGTTAACAACGAGAAGGAATAAATGTGATTTATTGGTTTATAGTATACAAACAACATTCAAAAATGCGCCGTAACAACTACTACGTATTTACAATAAATAAATGAATGTAATAATTATAATAGTGAAAAATAATTGAACAACAACAGCAACAATATCTTATTGTGCGTATTTAATGCAGAAATATTTAAAAAAGTTCAAATCTGAAAACACAACAAAAAAATAGACATGATTTTTATTGTCGAAATACCGATGAATAATCTACATAATCTGGATTATCACCAGAGCTCAAATTTACATAATCACGAAATTGTTTTGTTTTAGCTACTCCGCAGTGCTTTGCAGATTGTTTGAATGTTCCAACAATACGGTAAATTTATGTCCGTGAAAATATGTCTGCTGAATGAATCAAAAGCATTATATCTCGAGCTGGATACACATCAAAATGACCTAAAACTGATGCTCCATCTAATGCAAATTGTATTTTTTCTGAAATAATATCTTTTGGTATTATCTCTAATAAATTCATATATTGTCTTAATAACATTTTGTCATTGTCTTTCAGTTTTGATGATATACTTAATGCAATGGCATCTTCTTTTGTTACATGAAAACATAATTCAAGAATGGAAGTTGCGCTCCTTCCACCGGATAAACGTATAGGTATCCGATAAGCATTTTTTATATGCAACAGCTCCAGTGTCCTTAGCTTCATCAATCGAGCATATAAATGCATCATCTTTTAGTTCATTATGTAAATCATCAACACCATTTAATATTGGTAGCAATAACGAATTCCACCCATTGTCTACCATACATACAGGGATTACGAATGGTCCAAACTGATTATTCAATCCATAAATCATATAACGACCTGAAGGATTTTTAGTACCGTATGATTCCAAAAAGTTCCGCAACACATTCTTTTTTTGAATCCAAATTACCATCCGAGATTCGAAAACAAATTCATTAACTGATATACACGCTCTGGCATGCGCCCTTATCCCTTGATGAAAGTCGGCTAACGATCAACTTTTTTGTCCGTTTGTTTATCTTATACAAGTTGAAGGTTATATTATAACGAGCTGAGCAATGTCTCATTTTGTAGATCAAAGTGTGCTCTTCAAAATTTACTATGAATTCGAGACGATTAGATTAATCGTTTTCTGTTACAATTATTTTGCCATGAGGTTTAAAAGGAAGTTTCGTAGAAAGCGCTTCTGGCATTTCTACTATAGCTAAACAATAATCGATTTAACCGGCTTAAATCCGTAGTGAATTTTGAAGAGCATACTTTGATCTACCAAATGAGACATTATTTAGCTCTCTATGTTCATTCGAGTTTTATACGATTAGCAAACAGAGAAAATGGTAGCGCACAGATAGCGTTACGTGATCTTGCTGCCTTGGAATTATTGATTACGGGATAAAAGCAAGGTAGATACAGGCGGCGGAGCCTGTAGGCTCTGGTAGGCTTGAGCCTACCCTAGATTTGTCTTGAAGCGGCTGAGGCTAGCCCAGATTTGCTAAAAAAGCCCTTTTTCTGTGTTATTTTTCCTATTATATGATTCTGAGCCTACCCTAGACCCAATTCGTTCCGCCGTCTATGGAAGTAGAGTAATCTTATATAGTCTGTTACAATCCATTTTCGTTTCTAAACGTGAACGTTTCCATTTTTCTAGCATATTTAACGAAATTTTTTTTTGTTTTCTATTGATTATCTAATAATTCAATTTCATTTCTCCACATTAACACTGAACAAAGATAGATGGACGGACCAAGTGGGTCATTCATTGTACGAACACAACTTTGGTGTGTATACTCGTTTTTATGTCAAAATTTGCTGATATCCATTTGTACCTTTTGAAATAAGATTAGCGCGTGAGTATCAGAAAATAAGCTCTCTTGAGTATAATATTACCTTTCTTTTCGTCATGTATGCACATTAGAATCTAGCAAACTAAAAGTTTTCTATGTACAACTGCAGCTTAACTAGCCTAAAGCCTCTCGCGGATCCCTCTCACAATCACATTCGTAAGTTTTTCTCACATTTTAGTCACAGAAACGAGAAACAATGTTCTTTTGACGTTGAAAGATCTCAATGAATTTAATCATACAGCGACATTCTTAATCAATCAATTGGACAATGTTCTGCAACGTTTGTCAATTACTTCTCATATAGTAAAAAACATTTGTGCAATCGTAACAGACAACCCAAATGTAACGAAAAAAATGAGATAAACATTTATATTAAAACCGCTTCTTCAACGTGTTTTATCGCTAAGATGTTTTGGTCATACCATTAATTTGATTGCTTGTAAGTATATCGCTAATTTGCCTATGTCTCGCCTTTTATCATTTAGTTTTTGCTTTTAGGTGATGTAGTTAAACATAGTTTTTTGTCAAAATTGTTATCAAAATTATCAACGGTGACAACTTATTTCAATCAATCGCACAAATTCAAAGCAATACTAAAAGCTGAAGCGAAACGAACTCATGTGAAAAAAGAGACATTTGATTCCATAGGCGATACAAGATGCACGACAGTGGATGATTGTTTAAAATCGTTTATTTTGTTGAGAAATCCGTTGGAAACAATCATTTGTGTGCATAATGAAGAATTACCGCCTAAAGTGTTGTCGTTGTGAAACAAAAACAGTTGTATCATGACAATTTGTACAGTATTATGCGAGTATTGGCTTTCGCAGTTGGTGTTATACAGGCTAATTCGGCTACACTAGCTGATTGTTATTTAATTTTAATTTATTCACTCGATTAATGACAATAGTTCAAAATGATACAAAAGAATTTGGACGTTTTGCTAGTAAATCGGGGAACATTGATTGAAAGAATTTCAAAATGATTACTACGTAGTATGTTTTTATTTACATCTAAAATATCAAGGTGCCAGTATGTTAACAAAAAGTCGGGAAATTGTTTATCAAACGTTAGCGGAAT